>WBNM01018251.1:339-13668 GCA_013399055.1 Ramphastos sulfuratus | reverse complement strand
CTTCAACCTGTTCTGAAAAGCACACATCAATGTGGTATCAGCATGGATTAGAAACATCTTGAGCAACCTGGTCTAGTGGAAGGTGCCCCTGCCTGTGCCAGGGGGTTGGAACTGGATGATCTTCAAGGTACCTTCCAAGGCCACTCCAAGGTCTCCTGGAAGCCTTCTCTTCTCCAGGCTGCAGAGCCCCAACTCTCTCAGCCTGTCCTCACAGCAGAGCTGCTGCAGCCCTCTCAGCATCTTCATGGCATCCTCAGGACTGGCTCTAGGGGCAAGTGAGGACAATGCTGAAGTTACCTTCACATTGCAGCCTCAAAAATATTTATTTCAACCCACCAAGTATGTTTGTGCTGCTTGTTTAAATACAGGGTGGATAAAGTCCCAGCTGCTGACAGCTACCTTGGGAGTCTGCATGTGTGGAGAAGGTTAAGCTACCAGGAGGTTAAACCAATTTACAGGTGGTCACACCAAGGAACTCAATTAAAAAGCTGTTAACCTTCAGGGTTGCAGTCAGCAGCTCCAGCAGTGATCGAGGGATAGATCCATCTGCAGCATCTTTTTTTTCAGTGGGTGTGTGAGGAAGCCTGTGAGCAGGGCAAGCTCACCAGTGATGGTCTGAAGGTCAGCACTCCAGGTGTGTTTGAGACCAAGGCTGAGTGGGGTTGGGGCTGTTTGTGCTGCAGCATTGAGCCCCTGAGCTCACACAGCACCAGGTCATCCCTCTGCAGCACACACAGCTCCTGTCATGCAAACCATGAGATGATGGAGAATTGTAAGCCCTCAGAACATACCATTGGTTGGGCCTGATGGTCACAGAATCACAGAACAGAAGGGACCACGAAGATCATTCCAACCACCCCCACTACTAGACCAGGTCACTCATGGTCCCAATCCAACTTGCCTTTGTGTACTTTCAGCCTTGGTGCNCCAGGTTGGACAAGGCCATGAGTGACCTGTGCTAGTGGGAGGTTTCCCTGCCTATGGCAGGAGGTTGGAACTAGATGATCCTTGAGGTCCCTTCCAACCTTCCCATTCTATGATTCTATGATTTTATGATTCTCCTTCAGGTACTGGAAGGCTGCTCTAAGGTCTCCCTGGAGCCTTCTCTTCTTCAGGCTGAATGAATATAAATAATAGTCCAGTCTCTGCCCCCCTTGTAGCAGAAGCAATGCTGGGATGAGTGTTGTGTTAGGAGAAACCAGTAGGAGAAACCAGTACCTGCTCCTTGGTCATGATTTATCAGTGCCTTGTGTTGCATCTGCTTGCAACAGCTGAGACAGAAGAACATGCAAAACCTCACTGCTGGTCTGATGTCCCTCCTCATCTCTTACAGAAGAGTATTTCAGTAGGTTACTTTCCTAAGGAGGACAACTAATTGCACATTCATCAGCAAGTTGTGCTTGAAACACTCCAAACCCCATTAGCAGTTTCCCAGCTCAGCCTGGTGGAGTTTGTTGGAAAGCTCTCAGAGATGCAGAGAGGGTTGGGAGCTGCAATAATTTAGTGCAGACACCTTGCAGGACGTGATTGACCTTACCTACATTTGCTGAACTGGAGGGAATTAGGCAAAGGCTTGCCACTAATCATATTTTTATTTTAATACCCTAATGAACTCTGAATATCAGGAGGAATTCTTTGGCTATTTTAGTGTAAGGCTGTGCTTGCTGTGGTGCAAGGGCCTGACTTGCTGAAGTTGTCTTCTCATTTAAATTTTACCTGCTAAAAAAAGTCAATAAGCATTGATCTGATTTTCCTAGAGGAGTTTTTATCCCCTGCCCTTGTCCAAAAGACAAAGTCCATACTCAGTCTGTCTTGTGTTTGATTTTGTTGACTCCTCCTGACCTTCAGAGTAGTTTAATTAATTGCCTTTGAAGTGAACATAATTGACTTCAAAAATCTTCTGAAAAACTCTTTCATGAGAGAATTTTGAGGGGGAAAAAAAATAAAAAACAAAGTGAGGTGCTCCAAGTATCATTTTGAAATAAAGATTGGTTATGGGAGGAGAAGGGGAGCAGCTGTGTCCTGGTTTGCCTGGGCTGTAACTCTTGGCCAGCCCTGGTCTGCAGGCTGTTAGCTGCTTGGAGTGTGAGGCAGGAGGTTGTGGAGTCTCCTTCTCTGGAGCTTTTCAAGGCCTGTCTGGATGTGTTCTGTGTGCCCTGAGCTGGATTGTCTGGTCCTGCTCTGGCAAGGGGGTTGGACTGGATGATCTCTTTGGGTCCCTCCCAACCCCTGCCATCCTGTGAGCCTGTGAGATAGTGTTGAAGACCATGCTGAAGTCAAATGCACTCACTGTTGTCCCCTTGCCCCCAAATCCAGGACAATCAGGCTGGCCAGGCCAGGCTTACCCATGGTGAATCTCTGATCACATCGAGGCACTGAGAGCTGCCTTCTCTGCAGCACAAAGATGTCCCCTGGATTGTGAGCTGCACTGCTGCTTATAGCCTATCTCCTGAGAACACAAATCTATTTTGGGCCTTTTTTATGAGAATTTAAAGCTCTTTTTTATTTTTTTTTCCACCAGAAATTTCTCCCCTGGCTTTCTGCAGTGATGTTTTTTTCTCTTCACACAGCTCTCCAGCACACCCACCTACTTGTGACGCCTGTGACAGCTTCCAGTGTTTCCTAAGATTCTTTTCTCCTTTCTTAGAAAGATAGCTTGTCTGTGAAGCCATCAGGATTGTCTCTGTGCCTCTCTCATCATCTACAGCTGAGTGGAGCTTGCTTAATATGACTCTCAGCCCCCTTTTCTATCAGGAGATCACAAAGTAGCTGGCGTGGTTGCCGTTTCTGCCGCCTGGGAAAAGGTGTCAGAATTCATCTAGCGTTACAGTCACCGTCAGAGGCACCAGCCACGTTGCTCAGCACAGGCTTTTTCATCTTGAAGATCCACCACGAGGCTTGTAGGTGAATCTATGTGCTTCATTCCAGCTTCCAAAGAGAGCAGGGAGCATTGCAGCTGTGCTCACGTCCCCCGGGGGGTTGTAGCCTCACTGTTGCATGCCGACGTTAAAATTAAACTGATGTAAAGAACTTCCAGCTATGCTCTTCTAAAAGCCAGAGGCCCAAATATCTCTTTGCTAAAACTTAGAGGCCCAAACATCTCTTTGCTAAAAGGCAGAGCCCCAAACATCTCCTTTCTAAGACCTACAGCCCCAAACATCTCATATCTAAAAGCCAGAGCCCCAAACATCTCTTTGCTAAAAGCCAGAGCCCCAAACATCTCGTTCCTAAAAGCCAGAGCCCCAAACATCTCTTTGCTAAAAGCCAGAGCCCCAAACATCTCTTTTCTAAAACCTACAGCCCCAAACATCTCTTTTCCAAAAGCCAGAGCCCCAAACATCTCTTTGCTAAAAGCTACAGCCCCAAACATCTCTTTTCCAAAAGCCAGAGCCCCAAACATCTCTTTTCTAAAAGCCAGAGCCCCAAACATCTCTTTTCAGCACCAACAGCTACAGTTTCAGTTTTATGATAATGCTTTGCTGGAAAATGTCTGAAATTAGTCCCTGAGAAGCCACCAAGCCATTAAATCACAGACAAAGTGGCTCGGTGTGGACATGGCACTCCAGGACCTGGTTTAATGGCCAGGGTGGTGTTAGGTCAGTAGTTGGACTCAATCTTGAAGGTCTTTTCCATCCCAAACAGTTCCATGACTCCCCACCTGTGCCCCACTTGTGTTTCACCAAGCTGCATTGGAAAGTGCCTGGCCATGGGATGCTGAAGAGGCAGGGGCTGGTTGATAGAACTAACACCCAGCTGAGCGTGTTCCTTAGTGACTGCCTGAAGATGTTAAGACTCAGCTGGCAAATGTGTGTGCCAAGGCTCTTACTGAGCTGCCTTTCAGCTGGCACCAGGGTCAGCAGCTCCTCTAAAGATCTCAGAGGGCCATTCATAAGGTTGGGGTTTCTTATGAAGGCAAACTCTTCAAGGCCCCTGGCAAAAATGCACAGTAGGTTTTGATGCCCTTTGAAATCATAGAATCACAGAATCAGGCAGGGTTGGAAGGGACCACAAGGATCAGCCAGTTCCAACCCCCCTGCCATGCCCAGGGACACCTCACACTAGCTCAGGCTGGCCACAGCCTCATCCAACCTGGCCTTAAACACCTCCAGGGATGAGGCTTCCAACACCTCCTTGGGCAACCTCTTCCAGGCTCTCATCACCCTCGTGCTGAAGGACTTCTTCCTCACATCCAGGCTGACTCTACCCATTTCTAGCTTGGTTTCATTCCTCTCAGTCCTATCAGTCCTGACAGCCTAAAAAGTCCCTCCCCAGCTTTCTTGTAGCCCCCTTCAGATGCTGCAAGGCCACAAGAAGGTCAGCTGGGAGCCTTGTCCTCTCCAGACTGCACAGCCCCAACTGCCTCAGTCTGTCCTCACAGCAGAGCAGCTCCAGCCCTCTGAGCATCCTTGTGGCCCTTCTCTGGACACAGCTGTGGAAATGGTTAAAATAGTGGGAAATGGGTGCAGCTGAATACACCAGGGAGAGGACCTTCCACAGATGATGTGTACAGGCACTCCTGTGGGAAAAGGGCAGTCCCATTTAAACTGTGTGAAGAAATAGTCACTATACCTGCATGCTGCTTGGTAACAGAGCTGTGTTCTCAGGGTTAAATGGGGGCCCCAGAGCTGCCTATCTGAAGTGTCCTGCTGCTCTCAGCTTAGCCAGCAGCTGACTCTGATGTGCATCATCACAGCTCCTCTTGACTTGCCATCACCAGTGGCAGTCTCAGCAGGGAAAAGCAGGGAGAAACAGCATCCTGTGCTCATATCCCCTTCTTTGTAACTTCTCCTGATGGCCAGGGAGGTGTTTCCCAGCTGTGACTTATGATCCAGCATCTTCGTGCCCACTTCTGGGCCCCCCAGCTCAAGAAGGACAGGAGCTGCTTGGGAGAGTCCAGCACAGAGCCACAAAACTGATGGGGGAAGTTGAAGATCTTCCTTATGAGGAGAGCCTGAGGGAGCTGGGGCTGTGCTGCTGGGAGAGGAGGAGACCAAGGGGTGACCTCATGGTTATAACTGTGTAAGAGGCTGGAGCCATCTGCTGGGTGATGCCCAGTGACAGGACAAGGGGCACTGGGTGGAAGTTCCATGTGAACCTGAGGAAGAATTTCTTCCCTGTGAGGATAACAGAACTCTGGCACAGGCTGCCCAGGGGGGTTGTGGAGTCTCCCTCTCTGGAGAGATTCAAGAACCACCTGGATGTGTTCCTGTGTGATCTGCTCTAGATGAGCTTCCTCTGGCAGAGGGGCTGGACCAGATGAGCTTTGGAGGGCCCTTCCAGCCCCTGACATTCTATGATCCTATGATTTCACCATCATTAGATTAAGAACTGGACATTCAGTGTAGAACTACTCAAGCAATCCAGGGTACAAGCCCCTCCAGAGGCTCCCCTGGGCTACACGAACCCCATCAGCCCTTGGGCTGTGACGTGGGATCTAAAGTGGTTTCTTTCAGGCTTCTATTTTGACAGGTTATTCAGGAAGCAAATATTTGATAATTCATAGCTGTCCAGGAGAAGGTGGAAAGCTGAAAGAAAACACTTTGGGTTATTTATTGAAGCCAAAGGGCTATTATCTCCTGAAACACAAAGGAATCTTTACACGCCGAGGGAATTATGCTTGAGCATTTACCTTCACACATTTACATTTAAAAGGGTCTTTCATTTGGGTGTTGGTTTGATTTTTGTGGGTTTGGTTGTGGGTTTGTTTTTTTTTTTTTTCCCCACTTCTAAAAACTCTGATATGTTTACTGCTCTGTGTTCATAATGCTTAAAAGAAAATTAAAGGTTATTCTGAGAAAATCCAGACAGTCATTTCTGTGCCTTGTGCTACTTGAAATCAGGCTTTTCTCCTGGCAAGCAGGGCTTGGGGGCTGATTTCTAAAGCATCAGTGACATTCAGTGTTCAGCTCAAGAACTGTAAGCTGATGGCTTGCACATGTTGTGCTCAGCTCTTCACCTTCAATGAAGGTGCCTATGGCAGGGGGTTGGAACTAGATGATCTTTTAGGTCCCTTCCAACCTTACCATTCTATGATTCTATGATTGAAGGCTTGGCAGAGGGGGTCTGGACAGGCTGGATCAATGAATTGAGTTCAAAGGGATGAGATGCAACAAGGTTNAAACTGGATGTTGGGAAGAAGTTGTTTGCAGTGAGGGTGGTGAGACACTGGCACAGGTTGCCCAGGGAGGTTGTGGAGCACAGAATCACCCAATGTGATCACATTGGGTGATTCTGTGCTCCATAACCTCCCTGGAGGTGTTCAAGGCCAGGTTGGATGAGGCCTTGAGCAGCCTGTTGTAGCCAGGAGGTGTCCCTCCCTATGGCAGGGGGTTGGAACTGGCTGAGCTTTGAGGTCCCTTCCAACCTCAACCATTCCATGGTTCTCTCTATAGCTCATCTCTCTGTAGTGTTCCTAACAGGACTTCTCTCTGCTTGTGCCCCCCCAGGCTGTGGACGTTCTGCTGCAGCACGGAGCCTACGTCAACGTTCAGGATGCTGTTTTCTTCACCCCCCTCCATATTGCTGCCTACTATGGCCATGAGCAGGTAACTAGAGAGGAGCTTTGGAAAGCTGAGGAGTGGGAGCACCAGGGCAGATGTAGCTTTAGTGTTGGATATCAGAGAATCACACAATGGTTTGGGTAAAGGGACCTTTAAAGATCACCTAGTTCCAAACCCCCAACCATGGGCAGGGACACCTTCCACTAGCCCAGGTTGCTCAAAGCCTCGTCCCAGCTAGCCTTGAACACCTCCAGAGAAGGGGGCATCCATGATCTCCCTGGGCAACCTGCTCCAGTGTCTCACCATCCTTACTGTGAGGGTTAGATCTGATGATCCTGTGTTAGTGAACAGTCATTCAGAGCATGGTTTGGGTTGGAAGGAAACTTAAAGCTCATCCAGTTCCAACCTCCTGCCATGGGCAGGGACAACTCCCACTAGCCCAGGTTGCTCAAAGCCTCATCCCAGCTAGCCTTGAACACCTCCAGAGAAGGGGGCATCCACAGTCTGCCTGGGCAACCTGCTCCAGTGTCTCACCATCCTTACTGTGGGGGTTAGATCTGGTGGTCCTGAGTTAGACTCATAGAATCATAGAATCATTTAAGGTTGTAAGGGACTACAAGGATCATCCAGTTCCAACTCCCCTGCCATGCCCAGGGACACCTCACACTAGATCAGCTGGCCACAGCCTCATCCAGCCTGGCCTTAAACACCTCCAGGGATGGGACCTCAACCACCTCCCTGGGCAACCCCTGCCAGGCTCTCACCACCCTCATGCTCAACAACTTCCTCCTCACCTTCAGTCTGAATCTCCCCACCTCCAGCTTTGCTCCATTCTCCCCAGTCCTGTCACTACCTGATAGCCTTAAAAGTCCCTCCCCCGCTTTTTTGTAGGCCCCCTTCAGATACTGGAAGGCCACAGGAAGGTCAAATGAGAATGAGAAGTTGCTTCTGAGAACTGGAGCATTTCTAGAAATACCTTACCTTAAAACTCAGTTTTCTGTTGAATCTCCCTGTGTGGTGGACCTTAAAGAAGTGCTCACATCTGCTGTTACCCCATGCAATATTCCATCTGACTGTGTCTGCTCTGCTTCCATCTGATGTGTTAACCCTAATGGAACCTTTAGGTAACCCACCTCTTGCTGAAGTTTGGAGCTGACGTGAATGCCAGCGGTGAAGTTGGAGACAGACCACTCCACCTGGCTGCTGCCAAAGGCTTCCTCAGCATTACAAAGCTCTTGATGGAAGAGGGGAGCAAAGCTGATGGTGAGAAAAGATTTTTTGGTGTTATTTTTTTTTTTAAATCCACAATAACATTTAGAGAGCACAGCCTCAAGCTGTGCCAGGGCAGGTTCAGGCTGGGCGTTAGGAAGAAGTTCTACACAGAGAGTGGTTGGCATTGGAATGGGCTGCCTGGGGAGGTGGTGGAGTCCCCATCCCTGGAGGTGTTTAAGAGGAGGCTGCAGGAGGCACTTGGTGCCATGGGTTAGTTAATTAGAAGGGTTAGGTGATAGGTGGGACTCAATGATCTTAGAGGTCTTTTCCAACCTGGTTACTTCTGTGATTCTGTGATTTTATTTTATCTTGAAGTCAAGCCTTGAATCTTGAATTTAGCTTCCTAATGTATCCTGTGCTTTTATGAATCATCTCTAGGCAACTGAAAAAGGAAACAACAGTGGGAAAACTTTCTTCAGCTCTTTAGCTTGGTTTGTCATCCCAAGTGCATTCTTTCTCTTAAGTTAGAGGTGAAAAACAGCNTCTCTGAATGCCCTTTGCTAGGTTTTACCAGCACAGATTTGCCATGTGCTCTGTGAATCTCACCTCCAGCACACATCCTGCTCAGGCAGGAACAAGTGTGGAGGCAAAGAGCACATCTCAGAACTGTGAGTGCTTTTTCCAGCAGTGAGCCCTTGATGTGTCAGTTGTGGTGTGCACAGAACTGAGGTAATTATAATGAGAAGGGGGGAAGGAGGAGATGTTCACTCACATCAAGGCAGGGGGAGGTTCACAGCCAGTTTATTCCATAAGGAAAAGAATCTGGGACACCAATTCAGATTCTTTTCTTTACAACCAGAATCTTCAGCAGTGGAAAAAAAAAATAAAAAAGAGTAAAAGGAGTCTGGAAGCAGGAAGTCTTCTGCTGAAAGCAGCATGCTTTGAAACTTGGTATAAATACAGCAGAGGAGAAATGACTCTCTAAATGCCCAGGAATGGAAGTAATTGGTGAAATAAGCTGAAGAGATGTTGGCAGTGCTCTGTGCTGAACAGTAATTGGTGTCATAATCCTCAGCTGGTTCTTTGAACATCACCTGACTGACTTGTGGATGTGCTCTGGGGCAATGGCAACTGCAGGGAAAGAGAGGACCCCAAATCAGCCCAAAGAGCTCAGAACCCTGGTGAAACACTGGGGTGTTTGCAGCCTGACACCAGGCAAAGTCTCCAAGCCAGCCACAAGACATGTCAGAAAACATCTCAACTGTGTTCTCCATGTCTCCATCAGCTCCAATGGTCACAGTTTGCATAGGCAAGTACACAAACCCAGCATGTTCCACTGTGCTCCAGAGGCTCACCTCATCATTCTGTTGAACATACAGAAAACCAGGGGTGAGCTCATTGCTGCCTACAGCTACCTGAAGGGAGGTTGTAGCCAACTGGGGTTGGACTCTGCTGCCAGGCACCCAGGGACAGAACAAGAGGACACAGCCTCAAGGCAAGGGCAGGTTTAGGCTGGATATTAAGAAGTTCTTCCCAGCAAGAGTGATTGGCATTGGAATGGGTTGCCCAGAGAGGTGGTGGAGTCCCCATCCCTGGAGGTGTTCAAGAAAAGACTGAATAGGGCNCCAACCCTGACTGATTCTATGGTTCTATGATCTATGATCTATCTATGATTGGCTAGGGCTGGGTGATAGGTTGGACTGGATGAGCTTGAAGGTCTCTTCCAACCTGGTTGATTCTATGATTCTATATTGTCAGTACACCCAAGGGTGAGGCTGCTCTCCAGAGGGACCCAGGCAGGCTGGAGGACTGGGAAAACACAACCCATATGAAATTCAACCACAAACACAACCCCACTGCTGCACCAGCCCTGGCTGGGGAGCAGCTCTGCTGGGAAGAATCTCAGGAGCCTGGCTCACAGCAGGCTAGGGGTGAGCCAGCAGCTCCCTAGGTTGGCCTCTTCCAACCTGGTTGATTCTATGATTCTATTCTATGAGAAAAGGAAATTCTGCAAGTAGATTCTGTCTGTTTTCAGAAACCACAGAAGGCCTCTGTAGTGCAGTTCTCTATGGGCAGTGGTGGAGTCCCCATCCCTGGAGTAGTTTCAAAGGCATGGAGATGTGGTGCTGGGGGATGTGGCTTGGTGGTGACCTGGCAGTGCTGGCTTTGATGATCTTTAAGGTCTTTTCCAACCTGAACAACTCTATGATCAGATCCCTTGGAGCTCCCAATTCATGTAGAGATCATTAATATATCCCACAGACCAGCAGCTGTAACTTAATTTGCCTTAATTACCTGAGGTCTTTCCAGACTGAATTTCTCATTTCTGTTTTTAACAACTTCTACCTCCTTCTCTTTTTTTATTTTTTTTCCCCCACACCTTCCAAACACCTCAAGATTTTCTTTGCATTCCTGACTCGAGATGATTATCAACTTGCATTATTTATTCTGTCAGGAAATTCAGTTTCCTAGTTTAGAATATCCAAGTGATAGAATGCAGCAATAACTGGGGTGCAAAGTATCACTTCAGAATTTTTGATTCATTCCTGCAGGCTGGTAGGTGTTTGATGGTGGTTTGGGATTTTTTTTTTCTCCTAGGATAATTGTGATAAAGAAAATTGAGAAGAGTTTTTCTTCTGAAAGTAGGAAAGGGAGTTCATGACAATGAGAAATCATCAGTACTGCTCAATAGCCACTCTCTTACCTTGTTTCATCAGACTGACTCCTTTTCATAGATTCACAGAATGGTTTGGAAGGGACTTTAAAGATCATCCAGTTCCAACCCTCTGACCATGGGCAGGGACACCTCTCACTAGACCACATGTCATCCAGGGACACCTCCAGGGAGGGGGCATCTAGAACCTCCCTGGGCAACCTGTTCCAGCATCTCACCACTGGAAAGAATTTCTTTCTAGTCTCAATCTCCAGCTTCAATCCATTCCTTCTCATCCTGTCACCTGAAGTCCTTTTGTCTCCTCCTTGCTTCTCTTGTAGCTCCACTATACTCATGCCCATACCCCCACATTTCTCTGTATAGTTTCTGAAAATGAATGTTAGATCCTAAGTGACTCCACAGAATGTCAGCAGCTGGAAGGGACCTCCAAAGCTCATCCAGTCCAACCCCCCCACCAGAGCAGGATCTCCTAGACCAGATCACACAGGAACACATCCAGGCAGGTTTGGAATGTCTTCAGAGAGGGAGATTCCACAACCCCCCCTGGGCAGCCTGTTCCAGTGCTTTGTCACCCTCACAGGGAAAAAAATTCTTCCTCAGGTTCACATAGAACCTCCTATGCCTCACCTTCCACCCATTGCCCCTTGTCCTGTCATCAGGCATCACCCAGCAGAGCCTGCCTCCAGCCTCCTGGCACTCCCCTTTGCATCTTTATAGCCATTGCTGAGGTCTTGCTAGTTTTAGCAGTTGCCTGGTTGTGGTCTTGACCTTGCAAGGTGTGTAGTCAACCTGTGAGCCCTTTAGGTGGTCAGGAGGGTCCATGCCTGAGTCTCAGGAGGGCTGGCTTCTAGACACTTCCATGTCCTTCCTAATTAGGTCACCTAATTGCTTGCTGTTTCCCAATGCCACCTGCTGCTTGCATGGAGGCAGGTGAACTTGATGACTGGAGCTAGAGAGCTGTGCTTATCTCCCTTTGGTTTTGTTACCAGCTGGCCTGCTTGTGTGGCCACACTCCTGCTGCTGTCCCAACACTCAAGCATTGAGAGGAATGGGTGATGGAAAGGTGGGCTCTGAGAAGCAATAAGAACTCAGAATTGTTAGGGATGTTCTCCTCTTTTAATTTCTTTTTTTCTTGTGTCCCATTTCTTTTAAATCAGTGAGGCCCTGCAAATAATTGCATCTCAAATGCTTGAGTGTAGGAGTAGGACTTCTGATGTAGATGTTTGCAGGAACTTCCTTTCAAAGTGAAAGAAATAAAAAAAGTCATATGTGAAAAGCTGGTTTAGAGCCTGATGGGGTAGCTCAGGCAGAACATCTACAAACAGAGCTGGTTGGTGGCCAGGAAACAAACATTTCCTCTGCTTCACATCAGCTGAATGCTGTTCATTACTGTTCCTCCAACTGCAGGTCCTGGAGGGTTCTTTCAGGCACCATGAGATAGCAAATTAATTCTTTGTCTTTATCATTCCCTTGGTCTCTTCATAAGTTGTGTTTGCTGTCAGGACAGCTGAGCTGCCCACAGCTGTAGGTCCTGGGGGTTTTTTGAGGGGGCAGCTTTGCAAATGGCTGTCACCTCTGCCAAAATCAGTCCAGTTCACAGTGACAAGCAGAGTTTGATGTTAAAAATCCAGGCACGTTCAGGAACCCTTCTCAGAATATTCAACAGTTTTCACTCCCTGGGACTTGGGCAGTTTCCCTGTTTTGAAACAGACTTGCAGTGTCTCCTCCTTCTACTGGCTGCAAGGGTTTCTCCTGTAGCTTGCTACCTCCATAATGTCTCAGCCCTCAGAATCATGTCTGCAGTGCTCCATTCTGCTCCAGACAAGAACTTGGCATTTGCTCATTTTCCCTTGTGAGGCAACCTCAGTTGTCAGCTGCTGACTGCCAGGCCAGCTGTACTCTCTGTCCTCCATTTAACACTAAAAACCCTTTAAATCCTCAGTTTGAAGAAGTCTCTTGGGCTCTTCCTTAGCCATCCCTGCTTCAATGGGATGTCCTTCTTGCTGTATCTCTCCTCCAGAGTCCTTCTCGTGGATTTTTTTGGTTTGATTCTGAACTGCTCCTCAGTTTCATAGAATCATAGAATGGGAAGGTTGGAAGGGACCTCAAAGATCAGCCAGTTCCAACCCCCTGCCATAGGCAGGGACACCTCCCACTAGCACAGGTCACTCAAGGACTCATCCAACCTGGCCTTGAACACCTCCAGGGAGGTTGTGGAGCACAGAATCACCCAACATGATCAAAGATCACACCAAGCTGTGCTCCTGTGGTAGCAGCCACAATGCCAATGAACACCCAGGGCACCAAGCTGTGCTCCTGTGGTAGCAGCCACAATGCCAATGAACACCCAGGACACCAAGCTGTGCTCCTGCAGTGCCAGCCACAACACCTATGGGCACCCAGGACACCAATCTGTGCTCCTGTTGTGGCAGTCACAACACCTATGGGCACCCAGGGCACCAAGCTGTGCTCCTGTTGTGGCAGTCACAATTTCAATGAACACCCAGGGCACCAAGCTGTGCTCCTGCAGTGCCAGCCACAACGCCTATGGGCACCCAGGGCACCAAGCTGTGCTCCTGCAGTGCCAGCCACAACGCCTATGGGCACCCAGGGCACCAAGCTGTGCTCCTGCAGTGCCAGCCACAACGCCTATGGGCACCCAGGGCACCAAGCTGTGCTCCTGCAGTGCCAGCCACAACGCCTATGGGCACCCAGGGCACCAAGCTGTGCTCCTGCAGTGCCAGCCACAACGCCTATGGGCACCCAGGGCACCAAGCTGTGCTCCTGCAGTGCCAGCCACAACGCCTATGGGCACCCAGGGCACCAAGCTGTGCTCCTGCAGTGCCAGCCACAACGCCTATGGGCACCCAGGGCACCAAGCTGTGCTCCTGCAGTGCCAGCCACAACGCCTATGGGCACCCAGGGCACCAAGCTGTGCTCCTG
>WBNM01018248.1:31182-97884 GCA_013399055.1 Ramphastos sulfuratus | reverse complement strand
GTATCTGAAGGGGACCTACAGTAGGGCTGAGAAGGGACTATGTACAAGGTCTTGCAATGACAGGACAAGGGGCAATGGGTTTAAACTGGCAGAGGGAAGATTTAGGCTAGATGTCAGGAGGAAGTTCTTTGCAGTGAGGGTGGTGAGGCACTGGCACAGGTTGCCCAGGGAGGTTGTGGCTGCTCCCTCCCTGGAGGTGTTCAAGGCCAGGTTGGACGAGGCCTTGAGTGACCTGTGCTAGTGGGAGGTGTCCCTGTCTATGGCAGGGGGTTGGAACTAGGTTGGATCCTTGAGGGGTTGGATCCTTGAGGGGGGATCCCTTGAGGGGGGATCCTTGACGTCCCTTCCAACCTTACCATTCTATGATTCTATGATTCTTTTCCATGATGACTTTGACAAAAACAACTGTGCATTTTCAGAGAACACATGCTAAACAGATAGTGGGAGAAACATATTTTTTTAGTAAAAAATACACTGGTTTTTGTAAAACTGAAATAATTTTTCCCCAAATTAAAAAAAAAAAAAGTTTTAAAAAGAAAATCTTTCCTTAGAAATCATTGAATGAGTAGTTATTCTCTAACTTCTTGTTTCTCTAGAAAAGACAGGGGATATACTGTCCCTGCAGGCTTAAGAATGTTTATGCATTTTTTTACTTGTATTAGAGAACAGGATTATAAAGAAGGCAGGACCAGGAATGTTTTCAGCTTTCACAAATTTGTCACGTGGATTTGCAATCCCTTCACAAATAGCTGAAGGGATTTTTTTATCTATTAAGTGATTGAGAAAGAGGAAAATAACCCCAAAACTATACTGCACATTAAATATTAAAATCAAACCTGTAATATTTTATGTCTTGAGAATCTTGGAACAATTTAAAATATTTAATGAATGTTTGCAACTTACCTGGGAGGTAGTGCTTGTTTTCCCCATTTTATATGTACCAGTAAAATGCTATGCTGATTGGATCCCATAGGAAGTGTTCCATAGCTTCTTTCATCAGACCTGAATGGATATAGATGAGTGTCCAGAAAATCTGAGACAGAACAGGAAATAAGCCCCAGATTACACAGTTATTAGTCCTGTCTTTCAACAGAGACATCAAGCTTAAACTGAAATTAAATAACACATCAAAGGTGAAATATCATAAGGTGAATTTTCAGAATAGAATTCAATCCTAGCTCCAAAGAGAAATTTAAAACTTTTTTTTTCAAGATTTAATCTTCTTTTTCAAGAATTAATTTTTTTTTTCACTTAGATAATGAGTCCAGTAGTACTAAATGAAATAAGACATAAGCAAGGTTAAAAAAGGCATAGAAAAGAAAAAATGGGAAAAACAAAAGGGTGCAATGTATGCATTTTTTTTTACTATGAAACTTTAATTAAATGTTTTGTTTGAATAAACAAACCCACTCTATTTCCAAGCTTAAAAATGACTAAAAGCAATAATCTAAATACAACCCAATGTTACTGCAAAGTTTTCTCTGTCTGCTACTATTTCTGCATCACTTAGGATATCCTGCCAGGATTTTAAAGCCTTGGTGAGGACTGTAGTAACCTTTTGGGTTTCTGTACTGATTAGAGCTCAATATTTTGAACAGCTGAAGTTAACAGGATAGCCATCAGAAAATACCCTTTCTTGTGTTTGAGAATGTGTATTGGTGCCACCTAATCTGCTGGTATTTTCATTTAATACTTTTCTAATAAAATCATTTCTTTATAACTTAATAAGCAGAAGGAGGGGAGGAAGAGTGTTGCCTTTAACCATAAGCAAATTTGGGCCTTACCTCTCGAATTTTGGACAATGACTGTTAAATTATGATTCATAGCTTAATATCTTGTCACAGGATATCAGTTTGACACGTATAAAAAAGATAAATCATCTTTAGTGCAGTGTTGTCTCTCTGTAGAGTTAAATGACCCATAAAATTTTCCGTAGGAGAAAAATGTTATGGTGTCTTGATAGATTTATCTGTAAGACCTTTTTTTCTTTTTTTCTCTTTTTCTTTTTTTTTTTTTAATAAAAAGTTGGTCTTAGACTCTACACAATCAAATAAGCAACTGATCATTGTACACTACATAACTAACCATGCATAACTTCTAGTCAAAAATTCATAGCAGTGAAGCTAGTAAAAGAATATGTTTACTTTAAAGAGCTGGAGTAATAGCTGCCTCATATATCACAGGACAGCTCTGTTCCTTGTTCCTGTTCTAGAACACTTGGACAAGGGTATTTAAATATAATTGGATTAGATTAACACTGTGAGTCTCTTCCAATTGAAATATTCTATTCTATTCTATTCTAAATATTCTATTCTAAATATTCTATTCTAAGTTGAAGAAAAACATAAATACATCTTTTGGAGAAAGTAAATTATATGAGGTGTGGCAGGAGAGTAGCTAATTAAAAGCTTGTATAGATTTACCTGACTGTTTTCTATTTCTTCAAGGATGATTTTTCTCAATTAAGAATATCTTTGTCTGAAAAATAAACAACATTCAGGTTTCTTTGAAACTTCTAACTTCTACATATTAGACAGAAGGTTCAGTATCTTGCATAACTTTTAAATCCTGCTTTTGATGACAGATGTTCCATTGTTTTCTTGATTTACTGAGAATAAAAAAATGCACAGTTTATGCAATTAGCTGTAGTTTATGACTTTATTTTTTAAAAACAGACACATTTAGTAAACTTTTCATGTATACAGTTAGAAACAATACATACTGAGAACTTTCTAATTTAATAAAATTCAGGGAATATGCTCACTGGCACTCCAGAAATCAAAAAGAGGTTTGAGTAAGCTATTCATATGAATTATTTGTTCAACTCTCTTCATTCTACCTATGATTTACTTGATCAATACTTCAGAGACTTTCCCCAAATACAATACATTCAAGAACTGAATCAGGACTAAAAAGATGATCTTAGCTTACACAATCAAATTCAGCAGAACTTGAATTTTTAATTCTTATCTCTATCTCCTTGCAAAGATCATATATTTTTTCAAAATTTTTTATCAGAAACAAATGCTTCAGTTCTGGGTTTTTTTTTTTTCTTTCTTAATATATCACATATTTAAATTTGTGCCAGGAGTCAGCAACCAGAAAGCACCATAAAGTAACAAACCAATGAGCGCAAACAACGGTTGGAAGAAAATGTCTTTTAATACATGTAGTAGTTTGAAGGATCCTAGGTCTCCCTTAGCAAAACCATAGGGACAGAGGCCCATCCCTGGCAGATGGACCTGCTCATCCCAGGATATAGTAATATTGCTATTCTATTCCATATTCCAGTATCACAGCTTAAAGGATAGTGCCTGATTGATCTCTTTCCCTTCTCTTCTCTGGCTTGCTTTCTTCCACTTACTCTTATCTCATGGTTCGTTGGGGAGATGGCTGGCAGGGAGTTGAGCTGCATCATTGCAGCCCACTGAGGCTTTGTAAGCCCCAGCTGGGGAGGGCAGTTTCAGTCTACCCTCCGGGCAACTGAGGGTGGAAGGGGTGGAGGATTCTAGAAGGTTTTTATTTTTTTTACTTATTCTACTTGATTGCCTTTTGTATATACACTCTTGTAAATAGGATTTATCTTTAAACTTCCCATCAGTGTGCAATATCCTCATTCTTAAACGGGTNATGATCTTTGAGGTCCCTTCCAACCTTACCATTCTATGATTCTATGATTCTATGATATGATTCTGTCATTTCTGTCCTCCAGTCCCAGGTATGCTTGTGGCCCCAAACTGGGACAATACAAAAAAACCTTCATTTTTACCTTTTAGTTAGTAATTCATAAACAGTAGCAGGGAATTAAAAACCTCTAGTATGATAAAACAAAAATCCTTTTTAATTCTAACTTTTCTGAATGCAAGGTAAACATTTCTATAACATTTTCAAATACTCAGCAGGTTATCATCTTCAGCAAAAAATGCATGTTACATAGTTTTGGAAAAAGAAACAGAAGAGTCTGTGTTTTGGAAATTGGTATGGAATTTGACTGTGTAATTGAAATACTATTTTGTGACTTTTGAAAGAGAATTGGAGTTTTAGAAAGGGCATAAATAGCTTTAAAGGGCTGCATCAGCTAGTGCCCATCTCTTTTAAGTGGGTTGCCTTGATTTAATGGCCATGCCAGATGGACTTCTTGAGGCTAATAGGGTTTGAGTTGAATCCAAACATTCAGGAAAACAAAAAAAAGTATGTCCTAAAAGATCCTTTCTATGTGCATATAATAAATCAGGAGAAAATGTTCAGAAGGTGACTCTAAAGAGGCATTAAAAATTACCATTTTTTATTGCCTTTCTTTTTTAAGTTAGATGGACTCGTGTCAGTTCCTCAGAGCCAGCTAGCAGAAATGAAGATGCTAGGATTGAGTAAATGCTGAAATGCTGCCTTTTGCTGGTTGCCTGAAATATTTTATGAAACAGAAGAAACATTAGGCCTGAATTCTACACGCCTTTTCAAACTCCCAATAAATGAGGAAGACAGATAAAACAACTGGATCAAGAAAGAATAATGGGGGAAAAAAAATATGTTTTGTTCAAAGCTTTGAGTTTTTATGCCTGTTACATTATATATTTTAAAAGAAATTGTAATAATAATACTGTGGAATTGCAGAATCACAGAACCTGCAGAGATCATCGAGTCCAACCTCTCTGCCAAGGCAGGATCACCCAGGGTAGATCACACAGGAATGCATCCAGGCAGGTTTTGAAGATTTACAGAGAAAGAGACTCCACAACCTCTCTGGGCAGCCTGTTCCAGTGACACATCACCCTTACTGTAAAGAAGTTTCTCGTCATGTTGAGATGAAACCTTCTATGTTCAAGTTTGTACCAGTTGTCCCTTGTCTTGTTACTGCTGACCACCAAAAAGAGATTGGTCCCATCCACTTGACACCCACTCCTCAGATACTTGTACACATTGAAAAGATCTCCTCTCAGTCTTCTTTTCTCAAGACTAAACATCCCCAGGTTTCTCAGTCTCTCTTCGTAGGGGAGATGCTCAAGTCCCTCGGTCATCCTCATGGCTCTTCGCTGGACTCTTTCCAGCAAGTCCCAGTCTCTCCTGAACTGGGGAGCCCAAAATTGGACAGAGCATTCCAGGTGTGGCCTAACTAGGGTAGAGTAGAGGGGGAGAAAACCTCCCTAGATTTGAAGGACATACTTGATGCACGCCAGGATGCCTTTGGCTCGCTTGGCCACAAGGGCACATTGCTGTCCCATGGAGGGCTTGCTGTCCATCAGGACTCCAAGGTCTTTCTCCTTGGAGCTGCTTTCCAGTAGAGCAGCCCCCAAGCTGTTGCAGTTCCTCCCCAGGTGCAGGACCTTGCACTTGTCCTTGCACTTGAAGTTCATGTGATCAACCTTCATGCCACCGATGCTGTCATTTTAGTTATCATCCTGACTTCTGCTTACAGACAGTAATAGTCATTCTTTTTAAAAGCAGTAATAATAGAGACTTATTGGTTAGTAGTTGAATAAATATGCATATTAATTGCAGTTCCCATTGTTTAGAGTTTGTTTTTGGTCACTGCTGGTCTTATAACAAATGAAACATATGTATCAAACAGAGGACCACATCAGTCTGAATGTATCAGGTGAGAAGGTCGTCTCCTGACCCCAATCAGGTGCAGGATGAGCAGCCCCACATTTCCTAGCTACCACAACCAGCACCAATACCTGACAAAAACAAGTTGGAGATTAGTAAAACAAGCCTGTTTGCTTAACTGCTTTGGCAGGTACTGGCAATCAGCATTAAATTAGTCCTGGCTTTTTCTTGAGGGCTGCTGAAGGTGATTTGTGCCTTTTGGCAAAGATCGACTCGGTTGCTGTGGGTGGGCTGGCTGTGCTCCTGCCTTCTGCTCTCAGCAACAGTCTGCAGCACTACCCCTGTCACTAGCTCTCTGAAATATTTTCTCATTTTGATTTCTTAATAATCAAGAAAAAGTTTATATGTACTTTGTGCTTCAGGTATGTACAGTACAAGAATGTCTGTTCATACCGATTGCTGAGACTCCCTGAGTTAGTAAAAAAAAAAATAAATCTATATACATTTAGCTTCTGCCTGTAGTTTGTTGTTTCTTTGATGTGTTGGTTTTTGGTTTTGGGTTATTGTTTTTTTTTTGTTTGTCGGTTTTGTGTTTGTTTGTTGGGTGTGTTTGTTTAGTTTTGCTTTTCCCCCAAAAAAAACATTTTGTAGAAGTGTTAGCAAAGCTGCTGCCAGCTACTGACTGATTCTGGTTTCAAACTAATAAAATGATGTGTTTCTCCTCCTGGTAATTAAAGCCAGATGATTATTCTACAATAATAATCCTCTTAAATGATGAGTCATACATACAATGGGAAGATAATTCTTTGCTTAGCAGTGTAATATATTGATAGATAAATAAATTCTAAAAAATAGATTACTTTTGAACTGATAAACAAGTAATCCTGTTTGATTCAGTCAACATAATGAATCTCCATTTGGGTAACAAATGAGCATTTGGTTTGTAACCCTGAAGATATAAGGTAGAATTTGAATAGTCCATGGATTTGAAAAATAACTATTTTATCAACTTGCCAGTTCTGAGCCTAAAGCATATATTATATCTAAGGATAACAATCTGTTTCATCCTCCTGGCTTCATATATTCTGATAAATATTAAGCAAATAAAGTCGTAAAGGATACTTTTATCTGTAAATTTTATTTATTTATTTCGTTAATCCTAAAACTTACAGCTAAGTTGTCTGTGCTATAATTATTATACAGATCATGGATGTTTTCTACAAATGTATGTTCCATGATTATTTTTTATCTTAGAAAAGTAAACCAGGTTCCTTAACACAAGCAAAATTTCTTCTAGTGCAAAGGCAATCAGCCTTAGACATGAATACTTCCCAGAGGTAAACAGCTATCTGCTGAGAGGAGAGAATGGGAGAAGGGGCTGGAGCAGCCTGCTATAGTAAATAATGTGGCTATGGGTATTTTGCTACCCATTGCTAGCTGAAGGAGAGAGTGATGGAGAGGTGACTAAAGGGCTTAGTAGCCTCATTCACACAGCTCTTTTGCAGTGGAGCTCAGTAATAACAGCGATGTGGCATATTGAGGCCAATCACTGTAGGGGCATGCAGAAAATTCACTTTGCACTTTAGATATAGATTTGAATCAACTGCTTGATCCATGTGCAGCATATCCAACTCTTCTTAGGTAGCTGTGTGAGCAGAAAGCCAAGCATATCCTGTGAACCTCTTTGTCATAAGCACAGCACAGATGTTGCAGGACCTGTCTTACTTAGCTTTGGTTGACTTTCAGCTTTTTGCTGTTTAAATGTTCATGATAATAATCCATTTTATTGCGCATTATGTCTATAATACTCTGGCAAAGTAAATAGAAATATATATTGCTACATTCCCTTATGATATAAATAAGCTTCTCGTGGTATCATAGCAGATTTCTTCCCAAAAAAATCTTTGCTTCATGTATAGATAGGATCACACAAGGTGAAAAGAAAAGTAAAACTATTGGGTAATGACCAAGCGTATGTTGGTGTAACACCACCATGATAGTGGTGTAGTCGCCAGCAGTACTGAGAAATAGATGAAAAATTAATTCACACTGAAACTAAGGTAGCAGTGAGCTTTACTATGGAACTAAGGAGAATAAATTTAGCCCTACTTTAGCACTGTCTGTTTAGGTTTCAATGTAAAAAAGCATAAAACACTGCTACATTCTTGCAATCCTTTTCTGAGAAGACAAAAAAACAAGACAAAACCACACCATACACTAGGAGGGAGTCAGAACAAGCTGTCACCTGGAAATTCCAAGTCACATATTTTAGGTAAAAGTCACACTTTCATGTGAAATTCTTTCTCCTTTGTGGCCTTCCCACAGATTACTAGGTTTGCAGCAAATAAGTATGTTTATCCCACCTATTCTGAGATGAAATCACAGTTAGGTTTTATTCATAGCACTCTAGAATATGTCAAAGTTTTATGCTTACATTACTCAAAGAAGCACTGCCAGGTTTACACAAAGAAAGAGTTCTGCTCTGGGAAAGCTCCTGAGCTGGGCTCTGGTATGCTGAGAATTGTTATTATACTTCCCTATTGTCTGTTTGACACTCCTGGAATAAAGGTTTATCTGATAATTTGTGTGTGTTTTGAACATAGAAATGGGCATACTATCTTTCAACAGTGCATATTTAATTCAATTTCTGTCAGATTTTTTAGAGGAGCAGCTGTAGTTTTTTATTGATATCCTTAGAATTTGTTATGTCAATGAACATTTCCAAATATGTTGGGGTGCATAAACCCTTCTCAGAAGAAATCCCTTATGGAGTATAAAATGATAGGATCAAGAGTTTGCAAGTGTTGGATGTATTTCTGATTTAAAACAATATATAACCCTTTGGGTTCTTAAATGCATTTTTGTCTATTCCAATCAGTCTTAAATCAAAAGCCCTTGAAGACAACACTAACAGTACTAAGTAAATGCAAATTCTCAGGTGAATCTCTCAAGGGGCAATTAGATTGGCCACTTTCATGTAAGTCAGTTCCATATCTAGATCCTAGTAAAGCATGTACGCAGCTTAAGTATTTTCCATATAGTTTATGCCACATGAATTAAAGACATAGCAACTACTGCTTATAGCTTTAATTATGTAACCCGTATCTTTAACAATGATATTCAATATGCTAGCCCATCAATGGTAACTCTTAAATCATAAAAATAAAATTGTCTTAATGGGTTGTATCATTCTCAGCTCCCTTTGACCCCTTCATATATCTCTTGAAACAGACTAATCACAAACTTTGTAAACTGATGTGGTCTTGAAAATATTTTCCTTATAAAGGTCCTTCTAACAAGGTATAATTATTATGGTACAATAAATCAAAACTGAATTTGTGTGAAGACCTGACCTACTCTAGAGATTTTTATTGTATGGGGTTTAATAAGGATGGTGATTACAAAATTATTACTTAGGAACAGCAGCCTCCAAATGGGTTTGTCATTCCAGTTTTCTCTTCCCTGACAAAAAAATGCATAAACAATACTTAAGTGGTTTTGTTCAATTGATTCAGAATCGAATGGGAACAATTGCTGAAATTATTTCTTTACCTTTCAAGTAAAGGATTGTTTTGAGGCCTGTTGGTCACACATCTGATCTCACATTAGTTTACAACTGCAATCAATTGTGTTACTCTCGATTCATTGTAGAATAAGAGGGAATATATCTGGTAGAAATAGGCATAGTTGCCTAGGTTTTGCAAATCAGAGCCTAGCCTTTAACTGACTGCTGCTGCATCTTCAGTGTTTCAATTTTTTTTTTTCTGTTTCTTTTCCTTATTTGCTTTTAACAAATAAGCATCTCAAATGAGGGAGTATTACAACCTTCTTTAATAAATCTACAAAGCTAGTGAAGGGAAACTGCATAAATATTTCCATACTGTTTTGACCCTGTACCTTTTTAGTACACGCTCATATTCACAGTATCACAGTATCACAGTATAAGCAAGGTTGGAAGAGACCTCAAAGATCATCAAGTCCAACCCATCACCACAGACCTCAAGACTAGACCATGGCACCAAGTGCCACGTCCAAACGTACCTTGAACCCCTCCAGGGACGGTGACTCCACCACCTCCCCGGGCAGCCCATTCCAGTAGCGAATGACTCTCTCGGCATCATATTCTATGTCTGTAGTAGTTTGCAGAGCTTGATCTGATGGAGTCTTGGATATGCTTCCCCATTTAATCCAGTCTTAACAGAGAGGCACTTGCTTCTAATCAAGAGAAAACTTGAACCTTTCCCAAAGCACACTCCATTTTCTTTACTTTGTTCAAGTACCTGTAACAAATCTAAAAATTGATAGGATACTCTGTCTTCTGCATAATCAAGACTCCATTTACATAAGGAAATTTGCAATGCAGTTAATAGACATAGGATAGCAAGACATTGCAGTATTTAGGAGATGGTATTGTATTTGGTAAACTTTCATAGGACCCATAAGTCAAGGCAGCATTCCAAAGAGTGATTAAGACTGTTTAAATTAACAGCCCATTCCTTGCTTGAGAGTGTTCCCCTGAGTCAGTATAAAATATCCAGTGTGCTCAAGATGTATGTTTTGACTTGCTGAAACTTGTTTATTTCTGACTATTCTGATGGTACCAGCATTGCTCAATAGCAGTTTCATGTTTTTTTTTCATTTTGAGTACTCCTTTATAAAAAATTGGTGTATTGTCCATAGATTTATTTGCATTATCAGACCACAGGCTGGAGTGACAACATAATACACATGGTCAAAAGAAAAGATACCTTTCCTGAAATGAATATTTTTCTGGATGAATGCTTCAGCAAGCTTCTCAGTGGTGTCTCCTCAGGCTGCTATTGCCTGCTAGCACTACTGAACTTGTCAAGACCTGTTGTGAAGTATTATAGATTTCTTTGTCTTCACCTTATTCAGACTCCCAACAGGAGAGAAGATCCCTCTTCTAGACTCAGACAATTGTTTGATATTGAATGTGGATTAATTTAGGCATTGGAAAAATTAATTTTTTGTGAATTGCCTTGAAAAGTTGGCAGCTAATGAAGAGATGCATGCTGACATCCACACAGTCCTATTCTCATGGAGATGGAAAGTTTGATCTGAGACATCACAGCTGAACTCTAAGAAAATCCTTTTATGTAGGAGCTATGTTAAATGTTTTATGCTGCAATACATTGTGAAGAATTCAAGTTTACTTTTAGTGGTTTTATTTCACTTTGAGAGTTTGATGGGGATGTGTGTGTGAAATAAGCACTCCGTGCTGGTCTTTGGTGTATCTTTATTCACCAAATATTCATATGGGTGATAAATAGGTGCTTTGCTGGCATTTCTGGTGTTGGGCACCTAATATGCCTACCAAAACTACCATATAATAGATAGGACTTTGTTGTGGGTTTATTTTGGTGGGTTTTTTAAAAATCATCAGCAAGGAGTGCTAAATTTTAAATATCAGAATTATAGAATGGGAAAAAGAAGAAAGAAAGAAAAAGGCATCTACTTTGTGAGGTTACTTTTCTTTCATAAAATGAATGTAATGAAGCTGTAGAAAAAGTGGTGCAGAAATTCATGTTTCCAGCCTGGGGTGTACTTTGCTTCTGAGAGATACTTATGCAGACTGTGCTTCCAATAGATTAGCATAAAAATATTGGGGAAATCATTTCTATGCCCACTTCAACTGAGCTGTCACAGATGTACTTGCATCTACATTTTTTGGTGACACGTGAATGAGATGAGAAGGTGTATATAAGAGCAAATGCAAATAATATTTCCATTAGAAAATAGCATAAACTAATAGCAGATCTATAGACCAAAACTGCTAATGTGGGCATTTACACTATGTGCACTTCAGTATCTTTACACTGGACTGTGTCTGTGTTCATCTGCAGATGGAATAGAATCATAGAATCATAGAATCATAGAATCATAGAATCATAGAATGGTAAGGTTGGAAGGGACCTTAAAGATCATCTAGTTCCAACCCCCTGCCATAGGCAGGGACGCCTCCCACTAGTACAGGTCACTCAAGGCCTCGTCCAACCTGGCCTTGAACACCTCCAGGGGGGGAGCAGCCACAACCTCCCTGGGCAACCTCTTCTAGTCTCATACATTGGGAATGTTACTGCAGTGTATCTTCCAATGCAGTTTCTTGGAGAAATCCAGATCATGTACCCTGAAATGCCTTCAGAAGAGGAAACAACACCACAATATGCAGGGAAACCTAGAATGACTGTCTCAAAAATTCACTGCTAGTCCAGTTAAACATGACAATGAGAATGTACCTTTTGTGTTCACACAATGAATAGTAGGGTGCATAGTGTGCCACCCACATTTTCTGATTATTTTGCATTCCTGATATCTGGGACCAAGAATGTATGGCTCTCACAGTAAAAGGTTTGATGAAAGTGTCATTTTTTACTCATTTCACAGTATCACAGTATATAAGCAAGGTTGGAAGAGACCTCAAAGATCATCAAGTCCAACCCATTACCACAGATCTCAAGACTAGACCATGGCACCAAGTGCCATGTCCAAACCTGCCTTGAACACCTCCAGGGACAGTGACTCCACCACCTCCCCGGGCAGTTCTTAGTGTTTTATTCTATTAAAGTTCTGTGAATCATACACTCAATGTGTTAAGCAGAGATTCCTTTCATATGAGCCTTAAGAAAACATGAAACAATTTCTTCCAGGATTGAGGAAACCAAGTCTGAAATGAAACAATGAACACAGTCACTGAAATTCACTCCTAGAGAAAATGAGCATGTTCTGGATGTAGTCAAGCAAGCACAGTTTGCAGCATGATGTTTACCAAGCAGAGTTCCTCAAAGTATCTACTAGACTAAAGAGAAAATGTAGAATACCTACTTAAATACCTCTACCATAGATATGTTACCAAAATGTCTCAGAAGAGCAGCTGAGGGATGCTTGTGGGGAGCATATGTATGAGCTTGAAGAAGCATATGTATGAAGTGAATTTTATTGCAGAACAGATGTCAGATATGTTGAACTGTGATACAATGTAGATCATTTTATTGGCTTCCTTGTAAAAGACAGTTTTAAGAGAATACTGACTAATCCCTTCTACTTTCTTGTGCATCATCGAGGGAGAGAGATAAGTCAGTGGCCAACTTCTTGAAGGGATGAAGAACCCTTTTGAGGTGAGGGAGGCCAAGAGAAAAAGGACACTTTCCTTAAGGCAAGGTAACAAGAGGTTGAAGGGGGCATCCAATAGTGAGTTTTGGGAATTTTTTTTTTTAAACACTTGACAAAGGGGCCCTTGACATTTCTTTCTTTCCTTTCTGAGAGGGAGGCTCCCGGAGGGGGAAAAAAAGGATGAAAAAGCTCATAGGAAATGTAAGTGATCTTTATTGACCTGTGACTTTCGTGTAACCATGGCCTCTGGCATGTGACTCAGTGTGCATTTCTTGTCAAAACAGGTAAGGGAATTGTGTACTGCCCTGAAGGAATGTATAGTGTGTGTGTGTGTGTGTGTGTAGAGTGCTGAAAGGCAAGAGATTTATGTGAGGGCTGAGGTGAGAAGAGGAAGATGCAGGAAAGTGAGAGGGAAGAAACACCGTGAAATGAATTATTTCTTATTTCCTCAATGCTGGTGGTGGATTGTCAGTTTTTCGGTTGGTTGGTTGTTTTTTGGGGGGTTTAAGTTTGTTTTGGTTTGGGTTTTTTCTATAGCTAACTCGGTGTCATTCCTCTATTTTTCCTTTTTAAAATTTCTTTTTTATTCTGAAACTGTATAGTTAAATGCTTTTATTTTTCTAAATTTGATGACGTTTCTTAGATGTAACAAATATTTCCATCCAATATTTCTGCAATTCTATGCAATTATTTCTGTATCTATACAACCTATCAGGAAAGATCTGATAGGCTATGTAGGAAAAATTAGTTTATGTTAATGTAAGCATAGGCTATGCAGCATAGGCTGTGTAGGTAAAATTAGCCTTACCTGTGATTGCTGAAACATTGCATATCATTGAGGTAAATGTAGAAAGTATTGTTCAGCAGACTAGTATTGTTTGGAAGAGCAAGGCAGATCTTCTTCCTGAAGGGTAAGTTGGTAATTAAACAAAGGAGTTGAGGTCCCAATTGAACATGGAGCCTGAAATAGAAAAGGAAAGTTCTATCTGAAATCATTATAAGCAGCTCACTTAGTACTGGCTGTGTTTTAGATATACTGTTTTGTGGTGGTGTGCCAGAAGCAAAGGGATGTGATGAAAATATGCAGGGGCACTTCTGGGTTCTCCCGTCTCACTCACAGTTAAAAAAGGCAGACAAAAAAATAAGATGGAATTTAAGAAAAAGATGCAAGAAGTATGGCTTATAGATTATGATATGTTCTTGCTACAACCCTCTGTTTTGTAGAGAAAACAAAGTAACTGAGGTGAAACAGGCTTGCACAGAAAATCTACAGCAAAATCTGGGAAATCTGCAAGAGATGCAGGCATCTTCCTCCAGTTTTTGGGTCAATGGACATGTCAAGTGATGCATCTTTCTGCTTCACTGGAGGCCCAGTTCTCTACTTAAGAATGAGTTTTTAGACAAAAGAAACAAAATGTATTGAGACATTGAGCACTTGCTAAAGAAGAAAATTTGGGCCTCCTGCTCCCCAGTTTGCCAGCAAGCTTCTTTGAAAATGGAATGAATGGGTTGTTTTTTATCAAGTGGAAGGTGGTACAAAATGAAGGAGCTGTCAGCAAATTACTTGTATACAGATTAATTTAAAATGACAGTCAAAAATTTGAGCAAGGTAGTTCTGATTGACATTTGTAGGTAAACTCACAGAATACATTAAGGCCAGTCTTGGGGATATGGCCTCAAAACATTGGAAATGGATAATGATTTGTTGGACAAGGCTAGAGTGATCTGAATTTAGCTTAGGCTCTTGCAAGAAGATAATGGCATTTTATTGCCACAGAGTCTGCTGGATTTAGGTGAAAAGTAGATTGGGCTCTTTTAGTAGAGAAAGCCTGAACGGTTTGAGCAAGAATGCTTTATACAGAAGGAATATTCTCTTTTATCTTGGGCTTTTGTGTGTGTGTGATGTGGGTTTGGGATTTTTTTGCAGGGTCAAAAATATATGACAGTTCAAGGAAGACTGTGTGAAGCTGAACTAAGGTCCTGTGGCTGGCTGAAGATAAGGCTTCCTAAAATAACTGGATTAGCATTCACACAGACCATGTGTGTCTATGCACTAATTCATTACCAGACTTGAAAGACAAAAGCATCCGATAAATCTCACAATATATTTCCTGTTTTCTTTCTTTTTTCCTGCACTCACTAGCTTATAAGTCTCTTCAAAGTAGGCCTCCCAAATTATGTAAATGATACATGCACTTTTTTCTTGTATTTTAAACACCTGAGTTATTGTGTACCTTTTGGCTTAGGGAAAAAAAAAAAAAAAGAAAAGAGAGTGAAATGGGAACATTCAAAGCAGGATTTAGGAAACAGTTTGAAGAAAATTAAGCATGAGAATAATATTAACACAAATTACTTATGTGGACTTTATTGAATGAATCTTCTGCGCACTACTTTCTGAGATTAGTTGACATATTTACAGACCTTGTCAAAGAGGAAAATAAGGGATGAAAGTAGTGGGAGGTGGAAGACAGCTCACTGGTCCCCACCGCAAAAAAACCCATCCCATCCAGTCCCTGTGTGGTTACTTTTTCTGGTCTCACTTCATAGAAATATTTCACAGAAAAAGACAATTTCTCCTTGTGCATCAAGCTGACTCCTGATCCCTCACATCAGATTTACCTAACTGTTTCATCCTGGGAGCAGTGAGATCAGACCTGAGAGTTTGTGTCAGCAGCAGCAGTCTCTCTGCCAGATGTGCCTAAGGGGCAAACAACAAAGTGTTTGCAAGCTTGCAGGGGTTTGTTTTCCACATCTCGAAAACCTCCACTCCTGAACAGCTGACAGTAGCAGCTCTACTAAAGCGTCCCACAGAACAGTCAATCTGAATTGTAAAATATCCCATAAAACAGCTTGACTCCTGCTGGTACTGCCCTTTGCCCCAGAATTCAAACCTAAATTGAGGAACACTTTGAGGAATGACAATTCAAAGGAGTTTTCAGTGCAAATATATTGAAGACTGATTTATAACTCACATATGGTTTTACCTGACTCATTTCTGTACCTTACAAGCATCACCCCACCTTACAGAGTTTGACATTTTGCCTTCAGTGTCTACATGCTCTATGAGCACGTGCTGAGTTAGGTGTCTTAAGTTATGCAGAAGGCAAAGAGATGAATGGCAGACCTGGAAAAGTAAGTGATAGGAAGTGTTAAAAATATACAGGATGCTCAGCCATGAACTTACAACCCCCTTTCTTCCATCTAGAATTTAAAACTGATGGTCATCTCCTGCAGTCTGGTGCCTAAATCACAGAGTTTGTTTCTCTCAGAAAAAACATAATAAGTATTTAGGGGTAGTGCTTAATTTTTCAAGCCTACCAAGGAAGGCTTGATTCCCTAATTTGAAACTGGATGCTGCATCTCTCATTTCTCAGGAAAATGTCCCAAGGATTGGCTTACTGGGAATTCTGTCACTGAGAATTTCTTTCCTATTAAAACTGTTTCACTTTGTGTAAACAATTAAATATTAATTAAGCTGGTGGAAAAAAATAAGGGAGAAGAGATTGACTCTATAGCCTGGTAGTTAGGGCAGTCTTGTGGGAGAGTCATATTCACGTCCTTCTTCATTTAATTATTTATACCAAATGGAATAATGTCAGCTGGAGGGAGTGAAAGATTTACCTCGGACTGTGCTATAGCCTAATGGTTACAGAAGGCTCTCAAGGGGGTGACAGACCAGACTTAAATCCCTTTGTCAGACTGAGGCAGGGGGCCTTATGAACTCAGTCCACAGAAGCTACCTACTCTAACATCTATTAAAGTATTGGAGTGAAGGGCTTTTCTACTTTTTTTCCCCCCCCCCCCCCCCCCCAGTAATACCTGCAGTTTAGGAATCTTACTGGATTATGTTGGCAGATGTTCCTACAGCTAAGGTAGCTGAAGAAATGCTTATGTTTTCTGGGGGGAATGAGGGTGGGTGGTGTGTGTGGGTGCACAATATTTTTTGTTGTTTGTTTGTTTTTACTGTAATTGTGGTATAGAAGGTTTTCTCACCATCAGGATTTTAGTGATTATGTGGTAATTTGACCAGTATGTTTCAAAAGAGTAAACATGCTTGAGTGAGCTTAGCTGACAGCCAAACAAGCAGAAAGTTTGCTTTCCACAGATTTTGTACCTTATGCATAAATTTCTAAGTTAGATTTGATAATTGGTAGGGGTTGGAAGGGACCTCTGAAGATCATCTAGTCCAACTCTCCTGTCAGAGCAGGATCACCTGGAGTAAATCACCCAAGGACATCTCCAGGTGGGTTTTGGATGCCTCCAGAGACAGAGAATCATAGAATCATAGAATGGTAAGGTTGGAAGGGACCTCAAGGATCTTCTAGTTCCAACCCCCTGCCATAGGCAGGGACACCTCCCACTAGTACAGGTCACTCAAGGCCTCATCCAACCTGGCCTTGAACACCTCCAGGGAGGGAGCAGCCACAACCTCCCTGGGCAACCTCTTCTAGTCCTCTCTCACCCTTGAAGTGAAGAATTTTCTTATTATGTTAACTTGGAACCACCTCTGTTACAGTTTGTGTCCATTGCCCCTTGTCTCTGGACACCTCAGAGAAAAGTCTGGCTCCATCCTCTTAACACTTGCTCTTTAGATGTTTATGAGCATTAATGAGATCCCTTCTCAGTCTCCACTTCTCCAGACTAAGCAGATCCATTTCTCTCAGCCTTTCTGTGTAAGTTCAGTCTACAGAACTTAAATGCTTGCAGATGAAGAAAAGGCAAAGAAAGTCTATAAAGGTCTGCATTTTGATCTTGTTCACTAAAATTACAGTAATACAACAAACTCTGTGTGAACATAGAATTCAAAAAGGTTTTAACTTCCTTCTTGTTCTGAAAAGCATCCTTGGTAACTGTCATGAGCCTGAAATCTGGACTATCAGGAGGATTTGAAAAAGTAACATCTGAAAGTTATGTAGGCTGAGGTAATTTTAGTAATAAATTTTCTTACACATATGTAATCAGCTCTAACATTCCATTTTCTGTCAAGTAAAGTTATTGTATTATAGATCCTATTTCTTAGAAAGTCGTAGCTGATCATAAAGAGTTAGCCTCCATTTTAATTTATCTAAGTGAAAAATGCTATATGACCACAAGTTGTGCTGACTTTTGACTTTCAAAGTACTTTCTTCTCTCCCAAAAACCCTAGTCTGCTTGGTTTTAGTGATCACTGCTTCATTCCACTTCTCAGCATACGAGATTGTATTGTTGCATCACATAGTACTGTTACAGTAATTGATAACTCCAAGTATTTGGGGCCTTTGCTAACATGATAACAGCACTATTTATCTATATTTGTTTATTGTTTTGTGAAAACCAACATGAGAATTTTTATGCATCAAATAATCTGAGGAAAATAACATCAGGCTATACTGGCATTCATATCCTTCAGGAAATGAGTGTCCTTGAGGTGGCCAGCTACTCCTCTGACTTCCAGAAACCTCTTCAAGCATTCACTATCTGAGACTCCACTCAATATTTCATGTTTATGTAACCCCTATAACCTGTAAAGTAATCAATGGACAGTTATAATTTTTAAATTAAAAAAAAAAAAAAGGAAAAAAAAAAAGAGAGAGATAGTGGAGGGGAGCCTTTTAGGCCTCCTTTGTATGCTCAAAATTAATGGTGTAGCTTGAGGCAGCACTGTTCACAATTTCCAGCTCTGACTGTGGTGTCTCATTCTGGAGATTAAAGTCATAAGGAGAACAATGAAGTGCACTATTATTATAACTATTAATTATAATGAAGTGCCAATATTATTATGACACTACTAAATACCACAGTATAAATCTACTTTGCTGACATTTTAAGAATGTAATCTTGCATTCCATCTCAGATACCATACTTTTACTTCATGCCTGTTTGTGATAATGCAAATGTATCATGCTTGTATACCATGGTAGAAACTCTTGGAACTAAACCATCAGCAGAATAATCTGAGGTTATTTTATGAGGATTAGATCTGTAAAATCTTAATTTCTAATTAAAAAAAAAACAAACAAAAAACAAGCAAACAAAACAAATCAAAAGAAACCCAAAACAAAAACTCAAACAAACAAAAACCGGAATCAAACCAACCAACAAACAAAAATAAACAAAACCCCCCAAACTCCAACAAAAACAAAAAACAAAACCAACCAAACATACACAACCCCCAAATCTTTGAAAATCAAAGAATCTTAGGAAATATCTGTGAACTAATGCTTGCAGTGGCTTCTAGTGACTTCTGCTTCACTAGAACTAGCTTAATCTTCAAACTAGAGTAGATTGTATCACAGAATCATAGAATGGTTTGGGTTGGAAGGAACCTGAAGGATTGTCTAGTTCCAACCCCGCTGCTGTGGACAGAGAGCAATGTCTAATAGACCAAGTTGCTCAAAGCCTCATCCAATCTGACCTTGAATATTTCCAGGGAAGTGGCATCCTGAGAGGGGCCCACTTCGCTTGGCAAGAAGTTTCAATGTCTTGGCACCCCCAGATTAAGATATTTCTTCCTTATTTCTAATCTAAATATACCCTCTTTCATCTTGAAACCATTAACCCTTGTTCTATCACTATGCTCCTCAATAAAGAGTCCCTCCTCTTCTTTTCTTTCCTTTTTAATTGCTGTAAGGCAGCTATAGGGTCTCCCTGGAGTCTCCTCAGCCTGACCTCACAAGAGAAATGTTGCAGTCTTCTCCACAGCCCCTCTTTGGACTTACTCCAAGAGGTTTGTGTCCTGAAAGCTGAATGCAGTACTCCAGGTGGGGTGTCATGAGAGTACAGTTGAGGTTGAGAATCACCACCCTTGACCTGCTAATCACATTACTTTTGGTGAAGCCCAGGATGCAATGGCCTTTCTGGCTGATGAGTGCACAGTTCTGTCCTCATATTATTTTTTTTAATCCACGAATATTCCCAAGTGTTTCTTCTCAGGACTGCTCTCAATACACTCATTGCCTAGCCTCTCTTTGTGCTTGATGTTGCCCTGACCCATGAGCAGAACCTTGCACTTTGTCTTATTGAACTTCCTGAGGTTTGCATGAACCCAATTCTCAAACTTGTCAAGGTCTCTTCCCCCCAGCATGTCAACTGCAGCGCACAGCTTGGTATCTTCAGCAAACTTGCTAAGGATGAAGCCAATCACATTGTCCATGTTGTTGACAAATGTGTTAAATAGCACCAATTCCAATATTGACCCCTGAGGAATGTCACTTGTCAAAAGTCTCAATATGTATATCAATTTGTTGACTGCAACTCTTTGAGTGCAACCTTACAATGAAGTCCTTATCTACTGAGTGGTCCCTCTGTCAAATCCACACCTCTCCAATTTATATTTAGATATTATTATTATGAATCTATTGATACTGTAAATTATATTTTATGCTTGAATTAAAAACTCATTGGAGGTAAGTTTTTTTGACATAGAAAAATTAGATGAAAGCAAAAGTCAGTTATATTTTCAGATGATCATTAGGCTACCCTGGAGATAGGTACTTCTTTATCACTGGAGATATCGTATTAATCTAGACTTTTAAAAGGAAAGGCTAAATTAGGGAACTAAGAGAGATTCTTTGACCAAAGAAGAAATATATATATATATTGAATGTCAAACACCTGCATATCAAAAGTTCTTAGAATGTTGTCTTCACAGAGAAGAAACGGACTGCTGACATTAGGACTGTAAGTGCCCAAACTCACAAATCCCACCTGAGCAAAACAGTATTCTACTTCATACTTCTATAGCATTTCCCCATTCAGAATTGCAGAATGTTTTACAAACTATGATGGTGGAAAAAAAGCCAGGAATGCATGTAAACTGAAGTCAGATGTGTGCAGTTTATCTCTCTTTCCAAAATCTCCTAGAATATCAGAAGCAGAAAACGCAGTGAAGTGAGATCCCTGACTGGCAATTTCCTGTCAACAGAGAGAGTGATAAATGTCAGATAATGTCCACCTTTGTACTCTGCCTTTGCTAATGCAGAGAGCAGTCATACTGGAGACAAACTAGTGGCCTGATCTGAAGTGCGTTCAAAGCAGTCAATCTCCAATTTGTGTGCGTGCACTTTGATCGTGCAGCAACGAGTGCAGAGTTACAGTGCAACAAATCTTCTAAAGCAGGATCAGTGGATCATTTGTTTTTTTGAAGCAATTAAGAACTGATTTTTTTTAAAATCATATCAATTTTGTACTTTTTTTTCTACATGAGCATGAATTTGTCCCCTAAGATTCCAGTCTCAGACGCAAACTTTGGGAAGCTGATACAAAGGGAATATGAGATAAAGCTTTAATATGCTTTCTGGGAAAGGTAATTTTCAAAATAATGGTATTTTATACATTTTATGTATTTAATCTTCAGACAGATAATCCTTATTGATAATTACAGGCCTCTAGAGACAGTATAAGAAAGTGAATAGAATTGCCATCTCCATGTTAATGACTGCTTATTTGGTAGAAAGGTTCTATGGGGAATGAGAATATAACCATCACTTGAGGTAGCACACAGGGAATTGTACAGATCTTGTAAAAGGGTTGGATTCCTCTATTCTTTTACATAATCTCACTCTGTTGCTTACATTTCTGAGGATACCTATGGCATTGTGATCTGTTCTCACAGCAGTGATTCGATATAATACCCATGTTGCACAGTCAATCATTCAAGTATCTTATGTGTGCCCCACCAAAACTGATCCTTACTGAGTTTCTAGAAGGGGAGGGAGGGAGAATAAATTAGACAAGAAATTATATTTCAAAAGGAAGTAACTGGTAGTTTGCAGAAGTAATAAATGAGAAAATATGATCATAGAATCATAGAATCATAGAATAGTAAGGTTGGAAGGGACCTCAAGGATCCAACCTAGTTCCAACCCCCTGCCATAGGCAGGGACACCGCCCACTAGTACAGGTCACTCAAGGCCTCATCCAACCTGACCTTGAAGAGCTCCAGGGAGGGAGCAGCCACAACCTCCCTGGGCAACCTGTTCCAGTGCCTCACCACCCTCACTGGAAAGAACTTCCTCCTGACATCCAGTCTAAATCTCCCCTCTGCCAGTTTAAACCCATTGCCCTTCGTCCTGTCATTGCAAGACCTTGTAAATAGTCCCTTCCCAGCCTTCCTGTAGACCCCCTTCAGATACTGGAAAGCTACTATAAGGTCTTCTCGAAGCCTTCTCTTCTCCAGGCTGAAGACCCCCAACTCTCGTAGCCTGTCCAGAGAGGAGAGGAGCCTGTCCAGAGCTGCTCCAGCCCTCTGATCATCTGTAAGGCAAATATTTTAGGAGCGTAACACTCAAGTATAATTACATCCCTATCTTGTGTGGACCAATGAAACGGATGTCAGCCCCATCTAGAGTATCCTCAGATTTATAATGTCTGCTTTCTTAGATATGCCTGCAATTCTAGCTAAGACTCACACCAAGATTCACAGCTGATTGTCTTTATTGAGAAAAATATGAGTCTTCTCCAAAGTTCATAGCTGCAGTCTTGCCAAATTAGATTTCGTACAAGTGGAAGGGATTTGGTGGCCATCAGTTGTCCTAGTTTTACATATGTTAACATCTACCTTAATAGCAGTAAAATGAGTATTTTGAAACCAACTCTGGTTAATATGTATTAGTAATTAGCATATTTTGAACCAAAGGAAAGTAACAAAAATATATATTGTGTAGGTAGTTGTGTGTGGCTCTGTCCAGAAGCTCTCACCGAAGAAGAAGTCCCTGCTATTGGTAGTGACTTGTAATAGAAGATGTAGTGAAACACATCTCTACAGAAAAGTGAAAAATCAATTATTTTAAAGGGTTTGGGTTTTTTTTTTTGAGAGAGTTATTAAGATATATGTAAGCAATGTAATTATTGTTAGTAGTACTTTCTAACAATATACAATGCTGTGTTTATGGTTCTAGCTAGTGAAATACAAACTTGTGCACATTTGGCTGAATTGAGATGCTCTGTTCTAAAAAGGAAGACGTTTTGGGTCATTTTTCTGTTTGCTTTGTTGTTGATGATGTTTTGTCTTCATTTTGGACATGTACTGGTACTTTACCAACCTCTCACACCTTTCACCTGCCTCATGTACTAAGCTAGACAGTGACTTCTTTCTCTATATGCATACTTTTCCATAGCATATAAACATTAGCTCTCTTGTTCCACCTCCATTATACCTGTGACTGATGATGTACCTGCAGCAACAAACACTATACACAGCTCGTCTGCATATGTATTTTCAGAGAAGTATAAAAAAATGTATTTTATGCATATTTCACAGAGGATATGCATGACATTGGATATATTTTCAGAACAAAAATACTGGTGTTCAACATCAGATCACTTAATTTGGTAAAGTCAGGGAGAACGTCTCTGGAGTCTCTTCTCTGAAACAGTTTATGTGGCCTTTCCCATATGAGTAAAGGGAATCATAACTACTGATACAGCCTCATAAATGTGTCTTTAGCTTCAGTGTAACTGATTCTTACTTATTCTCCACACGACATTTCTTTACAAAATGATAGTTTATTTGTCATGAAGTATATTGACCTGTCCTTCTTGTAAGTCTACTCAGTAATTCACAGTCTTAGTGTAGGGTTTGTCACTCCCTGCACTTATCAGTAGGAACATGTCTGTACATTGTAAGGATAATGTGGAAACAGTGTATCTTTTGACAGGACAGAGCCATGAAAGCTAGGAAATCTGCCAATATTGATTGAAATCCTTTAATAATAAAATAAAAGATGATTATATATATATTTATAGATAGATAGATATAGATATAGATATAGATAGAGATAGAGATAGAGATATACAGATACAGATACAGGTATAGATATAGATATAGATATAGATATAGATATAGATATAGATATAGATATAGATATAGATTTAGATATAGATTTAGATATAGATTTAGATATAGATAAATATATAGATGTGTATTACTGTGGTTTTTCCCTATAGCTTTTCTGGGGAGTTGAGTTTCACCATGTCACTTAAAAGTGGCACTAGATTTAGATCTGTGCCTGCCTGATTCAAATAGAGAATTTCAATTCATGCATCATCCAAGAGACTTAAAAGTTGTATTCATGTACATATTATTGCTTTAAGTTTAAACTATATTGTGGTGAATATCATCCTGTTCCAGAGAGAGCATTTAGTAGTTTCAGCTTAATGTTTTTGTGGGTTATGTTTACTGGTTTCTTTTTTTTCTTACAACTCAATCATATTATTTTCTAGTTTGGTTATGTAACATATTATTTTCAGTTAATTGATGGTAAATGAGATGCCCTAAATAAAAAATAAAATGTCCTAGACTTTTGCTCAGTTTAGAGGCTCCTGACCTCAAAGGTTTCTGGACTACAGTAGACAAAATTACCATCCTGGACTGGAAAGTCATCAGTGTCATCAGATTCCCAGGGTAAAATATATAATAAGCCTCTCACTGCTCACTCTTGATCAAGTGCTAGCTTTTCAAACCAGGATACTGCTATTGACCTATGACGTAAAGTCACAGGTATCCTATAGAGGAAAAGAGTGTGCACACAGGAATACATTTCAAAGGTACAGATAACCTACTAAGCATCTCTGAGAAAGCAAGTTAACATAGGTATTATCACTTTCACCCATAATACACAAATGATAATACTCTCCAAAGCCATGAAAATGTAGAAAAATTGAGTTGAGTGTTGGAGTAATCAGAAGAGTCAGAACTCTGGGTGTTCTTGAGGTAACTGATTTTAAACAGACTCTTAAAGCTGAATATAGAAAAAAATAATATCAAAAAGAACCAAATAAATACCTTCTACTTTAAGTCTCTAATTAAATTCATCATTAAAAGTCCTTTCTTCCCCCCTCTTTTTTTTTTTCTTTTTCCCCTGTGTCTTCTTTAGTTAAATCTCAACTTGGCATAAGTGAACATAACACTGCGCACCTGTAATCTGGGCGCTTAAAATCTAAAAAGAATTTGCTGTGTGAGATCGATGTAGAACATAACCGTAGCAAAGATCAGCTTGTATTGGACACTGATTTAGCATAAAACTGCACATTTGACATTCCTTTTTCATAATCTGTTCATTTTAAAATTTCAGCACTTCAGTACTGTTTGAAATTTGGCTAGGGATTTATTTTTAAAGCCATTCTTATTTCTCTCCACCCTACAGCATCTAATGTATTACTTTATTTGGTTGCCTCAGTAAGATTTGTGTATATTAGCAGAATAATCAGGATAAATTTAAGAATTATAAGCAGGATAACTTTAAGATTTGATAGTGAAAATACCATTTTTTATGGCACTTTTAATCCATTTTTTATGTGATTTAGTTTCACATTGAATATACTTTGCTTTCTTAATGAAAAAAATAATTAGTTTGGTGCACAGCGGACAAAAATGTCTGAGCAGCAGGAAAGTAGCAATAGGAAGTTAGGGAAGAATGGTGACCAGAACAGTAGGCTAACTTTTTTGCAGTTGACAGGGAAAATATTAGTAAAGTGGTGTGCTGATTTGAGCTAATTGGAATATTTTAATGGAGAAAATTATATTACAGGCTGTGAAAAGGAAACAATGGTGATGTCTACTTCATTCATAGGCTTGCTGAGATGGATAAAACTAAGAACATAAACATAGGTAAGACAGTCGTCTCTCGGGCTGTCTAGCAGCTTCTTGCCTTCTCCTCTCTGCTGGTTAATCTCACTAACCACTTTCCTTCTAACCCCCTGGCCAATCCTCCAAGCTCACCTTGTGCATAAGGCAAACCTTGGGGTAAGGAGTAGGGGTGGGGAGAAGGTGGAAGGGTGGTTGGAAGCCCCTCCTGGGGACTCTGATTTCTGGGAGGGGTGTTGTGTTTCTGTATTACCTTTAACTTGTATATTTCTGTAAATATTCCTGTATATAGTGTATATATCTGCTTGTATATTGTGCTAAGCTGTAAATAGAGCTTCATTTCTTAACTTCCAGCTGGCTGAGTTCTAGTCTGGGTCATTTTACAAAGTGTAGGGGGGCGAGGAACTCCCAAACCATCACAAGTGGTTATCTTCACTTGATGTTAGCGAGTCTTGTTCATCTTCTACTAGTTAAATGCTCTTAATCTAAAAAAAAAAAAAACAGTGAACAGAATTCACGTGGCTGTTCCTTTGTTTTGTGTGTTAGAAGTGTTGGATGTTGGAGGTGAAGAAGTTTATGCACACAGAGGTCAGTATTACAAGCTAAGATAGTAGTTTATCTGGTATTGTAGTTGTAAAGAATAAGTGTCACATTATACTGTCATGACAATCCTCTGTACCTTATCTCTATGGCTTCTGTAGCTATTATGAGAAGGGTAGCTGGGTTGAAATAGCTTTTTGGAGAGAGTCATTCATAATAGGTGTCATTTCAGGAGTTTCACTTTGGGTTACCTGTTTCTCTAATCTACTCTTTGGATTTATCCATGAGCAGTTAAAGTGTATTAATTGAGCTCTCAAAGCACATCTTCCAGTGGGATCACATCTAAACTGGATACAATTTATATGCTCGAAGGTGTGCATAAAGCACAGCAAGTTGAGACAGCTAAAAAAATCTTTGAGACTCCAAAACCTCAAGATTATTTAGGCATAGCACATCAGATCTGAATGATCTTAACTGTCCTGGTTTTGTTCATTTCAATAAGAACTAACTTGATAGGGAACTCAAATTTCCTCCCCTTCCTCAATTTTGTTTTACACCTGTGATGAGACAACCTCCTTTCTTTTCTTCTCCCTTAGATTGGTCTTAGAGTCTTGGTTTAAGTACTTTTTGTAGGGAATAATTTCTGCATTAGTTGTTTTTTCATAAGTCCATTGGGGAGCAATATGCTTAAGAAAACATAAAGCTAAGTCTGTCAACTTGCTGATTTCTAGTTCTCCAGTTGCTTTAAAATATCATCCAATGACAAGCAGGTAGATTTGTATCCAGGAGGCCCACAAATTCTTTCTCTCACATGTCCCATTTCAGTTTTCAGCAAGCCACCAGAAATGTTCTTATTTGGACTGAATGAAAAAAGGGCCTCTTAACAGAGAAATATTGTCAAAATTTCTGCTAGTGTGTCTTAAACGTAGGTATTAACTAGTAAGGATTTTTTTTTTCATATCTATGCTATCGTTCTGCAGTAAATTTAGTCAATTTAGTTACTTCACCTGAAATAATGCCAAGGCCACCATTCCTTAGTTTCCAAGTATGTGGATGATCTAAAGCTGTATCTAAATACTAAGAACATTTCAGAGAAAAAGTTTTGTTTTGTTTTGGTTTTTTTGCAACCAATTTACATACAAATATTTAAAATATCAACCAGTGAAACAAATAATGTTTCATTAATGTAATGGTTGTTTCAATATAACAAGGTTGATTTTGGTCTGAAAGGAGCAATGAAACTAAAATTATGAGTGTTATTCTACTAAAACAATCTGAGATCAAATTCATCTTACTAGGCTTATGCAGTGGCAGAGCTTTACATTTATTATTGATGTACAATGAATGAAAAGTGATTCAGAAATTAAATAAGCTTTTAATGTTATTGTCAATAGCTTGGGGTTTATTTCGGTTATGAATGAGAAACTTTCAGACAACATGAACAAAACACTTTTCACTGTNCATGTCCTTCCTGTGCTGGAGGCTCCAGAACTGCACACAGTATTCCAGGTGGTGTCTGACGAGAGCAGAGTAAAGGGGCAGAATCACCTCCCTTGCTCACTTCAGTTGCTATTCTCTATCAGTTTTTTTTTTTTTAAAAGAGAAGAGCAGCACAAAATAGTTGATCACCATCACTAAATGCTTCACTGAAGCATGTTAATTGTCTGATGTAACTGAAGCATTGAAAGAAAAAAAAAGTATTCAGATACTTGGTTTAAAATTGCATCACAGACAAAATTAATGAATATCATCTGTTTCTGGATTCTATTGCAAGTTCTCCCACTAGGAATAAGGTGTTTCCTAAAGGATAGATATATTTACTCATTTTTCTCTGAAAATCTTGTGATATCTGCTGTAAACATTACCTGCACAGCTTCTGCAAAGTCAAGTTTTTGACCTTACAGGTCACCACTGTAGTTGACATGAAGGTGATCAAATTACAAACCTTAACATGGAAGCCATTGTAGAAATAGTCATCATAAAACTGTTTTGAAGTGTACTGGTTTCAGATTCAGTATTTGCCATGATTAATATAATGAAATAGCAAGTAAAATTTGTACATGATGGTTCACCTCTCTTTGTACATCTACATCAGTTATAGATTTCTCTTTCATAGTACTAGAGGTCTACTTCCTGTGCAAAATAGATGTGACTATACATCTTTGTTTTCTCTACAACATTTAAGTAACTACAAGCAACATAAAAAAAAAAAAAAGAAAAGAAAAATCAACAAAATCAAAATCCATACATTGAAGTACTTTTCAAACATATCAGAATACTCAGGTCTCTTTTCATTAGCCTGAGGATTATGCAAAATACTTAGCAGGAGTAAAAGCTCGGCTGAACTCTAGAGGCTCTATTTTTAACAAATAGAATGGAAGAGATTTCTCTTGAATTTGGGTGTCAGAAGATAGGTCAAAGAAATAGGACAAGCTTTTTCTACGATTCAAAGCTTCCCATCAAGCAAATTAACTCTATCTAGTACACATATTTTTTTTCCATAAACAGGAATTCGCACATTAAAAGAAAAAGTTTGTCAAATGAGCAACTCAAAAATAATATTATCAATCACCTCTAATTTGGAGAAACACTTCAGATCTCGATTTTTTGCCCTGCCAAAGACATTTTTCACAAAGATGTATTCAGTGATTTAGCAAACTTGCAGTTCCATTAGTTGCTCTGCTGCTACATTCACAGGCTTGTCAGTCTGCCACCTACCACAAATTACATTTGCAAGTTTAAAAACAAAAGCGATTCCTCCTCACTTCTTTTGCTGTCTAAGCTACTATTATTAATTCCAGATATTATGTTGATTATTTGCATTACAGTAGTCAAAACAATGATGAGGTATTTTCCTTCCAAGATTCCATCTAGTTCAAAACACATTTAACCCTTATGTTTTGAAGCATTTGCACAGACTTTTAACTGTTGGAATTTTTATACCTGGTGATATTTTAAACAGTTGCATTCCAATGCAACTGCATAACCTGGAAATTCCAGTACAACCAAGATACTCTGTTATCTGCTGAAAGCAGCTTAATTTTAATATGCTGCAGTTGACTTAAAGGTTAAGCGACTTCTTAAAAGAATGTGAACTTATGAATTAAGGAGTCCTTATACTCTCAGGTGGCATTTTATTCGCCACAAGAAGTAACTGCTAATGAGCTCCCTAGCTACCAAAAGCTAGATGTAAAATATGTAAAACTTGAAATGTTCAATGTTTCTTAAAAAAATACTCTGAGCTCGGCTTATTAGGTAAATTATAATAGATCAAAGAAGAAAAGGGTAAAACCAGGTGTCAAGAGCTGAGAATGACCAACCAACTCATTTTCTGCAGATATTTCCCTTATTAAAGTGTTTGGTAAATAGAATTTACAACTAAAATATGTGTTGGGTTGACATACATAAAACTCTTAAGTATGGTGACTTATTATCACAGTATCACAGTATCACCAAGGGTGGAAGAGACCTCAAAGATCATCAAGTCCAACCTGTTACCACAGACCTCAAGACTAGACCATGGCACCAAGTGCCATGTCCAAACGTGCCTTGAACCCCTCCAGGGACGGTGACTCCACCACCTCCCTGGGCCACCCATTCCAGTGGTGAATATGCTAAAGAACAGCATTATTATTGAGGGACCAATTTAATTATTTTTTTTTGTTGATCAAATCAAGCTTAATCAAATTGTCCTGCTTTGGAGTTTAGATTAAAAAAAAAAAAACAACCAAAAAACTTTCCTTTGAGAGTTTGTCTCTGAGATAAGGGGAAAAGCAATTCTAACAAGAACTGCAGAACACTGAGCTGAGTATCCTAGATACACCAACCTTCCTTTTGGAGTTTTTTGGAAGTTTTTGTTCTGTTTTGTTCTGGTTTTGGTGGCTCTGTCATATTTTCAGAAATGCACCGTTCATCCTACAGCTCATGCCCAGTGCTGAACCCTCCTTTAGCATGCAGTGGTAGCCTAGTCCTGCTGGCTGGCACTGACTTTGGAGAAGAATCTTGTTTAGTTCCCTTCTCACTGTAAATTTCTGCCCTTTCTTGGGGATTGTGCTTAATCACACTGATAAAGTATTGCAGATTGCATCTCTGGGACCACAGCCTCTCCAGGTGAGTGATGTAGCTCCTTAATTAGACCATTGCTCCTTCTCTGTGAAATAGAAGATCTCAAAATCCTGAAGGCAGAGTGGTGTAGGCAGATGCCAACTAAATACTTCTGGCCAGCACCTGTTATGTCCAGTGGTTATGACAGTCCTCAGAGAGATAGTAGCCAGATTTTTAAACTCTTCAGACAAGGGCAAGCGTAGAAATAGGTTTTGTATATGAAGGTCACTGTCTCCACCTGAGACTAATGTTTTATAAATAAATCTTGTGAGGTGCTTGCTCCACATGGAATGCCAACCACCTCTGAACAGCCACAATTTTAGCCTCTAGCTCAGCAGTGGGATCACAGAATCACAGGATATTAGAGGTTGTAAGGGAACTCCAGAGATCATCGAGTCAAACTTCCCTGCCAAAAGCAGGATCACTCAGGGTAGTCCACACAGAAATGCATCCAGGCAGATTCTGAAAGCCTCCAGAGAAGGTGACTCCACAACCGCCCTGGGCAGCCTGTTCTGGTACTGCTCACTGTAAAGAAGTTTCTCCTCATGTTGAAGCGAAATCTTCTATGTTCCAGTTTGTATCCATTGTTCCTTGTCATATTACTGTGCACCATCCACTTGACACCCACCCCTCAGATATTTGTACACGTTGATCAGATACTCTCTCAACCTTCTCTGCTCCTTCTCTTTTTTTAAGTGTTATTATATGAATCCCCTAAGGTAGCATTATTTTTTACATATGTTGATTGGTTATGTATCTCTATCTATTCACAGCTACCCAAACCCCATTACAATCAAAACTAATTTTTGATATGCAAAGTTCCAGGACTTCTCAGTTACTCTGTAGCTTCTCAGTTCATAATCTGTTGAGTTCATGTAGTAACAGTTTTTGTTTGTTTTGGACATTATACATCTCCATTGTGTTCTCTACTACTCAATGTTTGAAGAATTATAATTGATCAAAACCAATTAATAAAAGAATCTGCGCTGATTGAGTTACCATTTATCACTCAGTGCAACAATGTGGTAATTTCAGTGGAAGTATAAAGTATAAAATAGCTTTTTTAGCACTTACAATTAAATGGAACAGCTGATGTGTCACTCAGTGTTATTTCTAATATATTAAGCAGAAGAACAATAAGGACTCAATAAGGTTTCACAGAGAAGTAACTGTAGATTGCAAATACTTGAAAGAGCCTTTAAATTTCCTTGATTATCAAGACAGACTGGTTGGCTTTATCTTATTGTTTGCCCAATGCAAATATGAGTATATTTCCATCACATTTTGTCTCTAGTTAAAAAAATTTCTGGTTTTAATCTTAGGATTTTTTTTTGTGGGTTTTTGCTGGTTTTGTTGTTTTGTTTTGTTGGGTTTTTTTTTCCCCTTCTTCTAAAGGGCCTAATTTCCAGTTCATCCTGCTGCAAGATGTCATATAACACAGGAGCTTGCATAACTTATCTATGGATATCCTTCATTTTCCCAAATGCCTACTGATGAGTGATTTGGCTTTCAAGGTGTTCAGTAAACTCATATTATTTGCATATACATTACTTTCTAAGTCGTTCATCTAGGAAACACCATTACTTGTATTTCATGCCCATCACTTTAGACAGTACTTTGATTTTTAGTCTTTAATTGCATAGCTACTATTTCAAAATGTTTCTACCATTAAAAAAAAAAAAAGGTGTGAAAAAAAGGCACAGTGAAAGACAATGTAAAGTTAGTATATTTGTTGGTAAATCTCTGTTCTCAGTCAGCAACAGCTGCAGTTTAATTAAACTCAACTGTTTGCAGGTGTTCACAAGATAATGTTGTATAGATATGTACATTCATATGCAATCCAGCTGAAAAAGTTTACCTTTATATAAAAATCAGGGGCTTCCAACACAGAAGCAGTGTTCTCTGCATTTTTGTGATTAACATTCAGGTTTCTTTCTCATATGTAAGGATGAGATATTATCAGAGAAAAATCCACAAGAAACCACCATAAAGCAATAAGGGAGGAACACCAGCTGTGCTCATAAATTTAGACATTTAGTATAGCTGAAAAGCATTATCCATCCTAAGACTGGTGTTACAGTTAGGTGAGTTTAGTGCATCAGACAACACGAAAGGATTTAATATATATTAAAGAAGGAAAAGTAAATAAAAAAAAAAAAAAAGACTTTTTAAAGGTGAGAACAGCTTTAGATGTTATGTGGATCAATAGCAGACTCATCACAGGTAAAAGTTTGCTAGATAGCATATTGAGCTGCAAGTTCAAACTGTCAATAAGGTGTGTAAAATTTAAAACCAGTAGATGTTATAGCATAGTTGTGCTTGACTTATGGTGCTTGTATTATAAACTTTTCAACTTAGCAGAGGTGTTTGTGAAAGCTGACAAGAAGCCAACACTGCTAAATCATTTAAAGTTCATTTATTGTGCACTGTCTAATGATCTAGTCCGAAGAGGAATTCTATAAATATACATGTATCCACAGAGATTTATAACTAGGTCAGAATTCTGCTTCCACATCTATTACTAATTAATTAGGTGCAAATAGCAAACGAACCTCAACGACAAAATCTATTATTTCCAAATTTCTGTATTACTGTGGCTGCATCAGCACCAATTACAAGTGTTAAGAAGGAAAAAAAAAAAAAAAAACCAAAAAAAAGCCAAGGATTAATTCTTACAGACAGTACAACACTCTACACAGTATGTGCTCATTTCTCATCTCTAAACATTTAACTGGAGTAAAGCATATGATTGGTGTTTTGGGTCACTGCCACAGATTTGACAGATTTACCTGTGAAACGGATTAGTATTTGTCTTAACATGAAGGGGAGGGGAATCACAGATGGTCTTTTTTATGAGAACTGCATTATTAACATGTTTAGTTGTGGTATAACAAGTATCTGAAGGGGGCCTACAGGAAGGCTGGGGGAGACTATTTACAAGGTCTTGCAATGACAGGACTAGGGGCAATGAGTTTAAACTGGCAGAGGGGAGATTTAGACTGGATGTCAGGAGGAAGTTCTTTCCAGTGAGGGTGGTGAGGCACTGGCACAGGCTGCCCAGGGAGGTTGTGGCTGCTCCCTCCCTGGAGGTGTTCAAGGCCAGGTTGGACAAGGCCTTGAGTGACCTGTGCTAGTGGGAGGTGTCCCTGCCAGGTTGGAAATAGATGATCCTTAAGGTCCCTTCCAACCTTACCATTCTATGAGTCTATAACTCCAACTTATTTTTGTTATATTATAGGTCTGTCCTCTAATCCTTAGGCATGCAAGCACTTCTTGAGAGGCTTAATATTTTAGGTATTCTATTACTGACAGTAACTTGGTGACTTCAGCTGGTTGCTTAGTTATTTTTTGGGTCCCATATTTGGAGACATCTTGTGTAGTTTCTTCTGCAAAGTATGAGATATGACTAACTTTTAGAATTGATTTGTTTTTTTTCCTAAGTGCTAAAATATGACCATAATATCCAAGAAATCCTAGCCAGATGATTTGAATTTTGTTCCACCAGTAAAGGGCAGAAGAGATTTTGTGTTTGTTAGTAAGTTAATGCCAGCATTTTGGAGTTCTTGACTGTTAATGAAAATGTGAAGTGGAATAAACAAACAATAATACTGGGTATAGAATGTTTTTTTTCATAGGATAAAGTCATGATGAACATAAGCAGAGTCAAGGGAATTGCTGTTAAAGCAGAAAGCATAATTCACCTAATTTGCATTAAAATGAAGTATACTAAAATGTCAAAATAAATTATGTGAAGAAACAAATTATAAGGCAACTTTTAAATAAAACTACTTTGGATCAAGTTTTACTAAGGAAACTATCAATTTGTACATATTCTTCATCCTCTATTCTACTGACTTCTTAGCTGCATCATTTCCATACTCTTCAGTAGGGAATAGCTTAGAGAACACACTCAGGGCACAGCTATGATTGTGTAGGAGATAAGTTCTACGTTTTAATTCCAAATCAGCACTGAAAACATTTCACTTGGGTCTCTTTTCTTTTTACTTGGTAAAATTTAATCTTTTGAGGCCTCTAACAACCCAGAAGTTTCCTGGAAAACTGATGTTTCAATTCAAGCTAAGCAAAAGTAATTGCTTAATAGAAGGTGACACTGTTTAGTGCAAATCATCTCTTCAGTAGATGAAAGCTTGGTTAAAAACACTGGCGTCACTGAGGAAAGCATTGTGCCCTGTTTTGACTAGTGTTTTTTTTTCCTGTCTCTGATTTCAGTTCAGTGCAGGGTTGGGATTGCCAATTTCCAGACAATTTCTATGCATTTTCTGTAAAAAAAAAAAAATATACATGATTTTAAAATCATGTATGTTAAACCTCTTAAAACTGGGTTATCGAGGACATAATTCAGCTCACAGAGCCTAGTGTGACTGTGAAGCTTTGGCTGTCAGGGGGATGCTGCAGCTGTGGGATGTCATACAGCAGTTTAAGCCTTCCTAGCCACTTTGAGTCCAGTCCATATCCAGATATACAATTTCTCAGCCAAAACTGTAATTAATTTACATGCAAGGATCCAAAGATGTGTAGTTGCAGCTATAAGAATTATTTTTTTTAAAAAAATAAAGATAGCAAAGTAATAAGAATCCAGCTGAAATGTGGAGATACTTTTGCAACACCAAAATAAAGAAACCAGGATTTTAGTTTTCTAAATTGTTTTGACTATAGAAACACATGTCAGTGTTTCAAGCTGTCAGAACAATGTCATCCACAGCAGTCAGTATTTAATGGCTTTCTGACAAGCTTTCTTAAAGTAAATGAAAGGACTTTGTCTCAACCTGTGTTTTTGGTGCTGTTCCTCCTGATATTCAAAGATGGTGAGGACACTGCAAAGAGAATGCAGGGGAAAAGGCAGCAATTATTTCCCCTAAGGCTTACCTGGCAGGGAAATGCTGAAATAAATTCAAACTATAAATGACTAGGTTTGGAGGAACAAGGAGGAGTAAGAAAGAGCTTGGAGGCAAAAATATCATTCATGTGTGAGGGCAGTGGAATCCCTTCCTTGTGCATGGTTTGTTTTGTTGCTTCATTGTTCCTCCTCAGGAAAGACACCCAGGTAGTGCATTAGTTCCCATTTGGATCAGTCTTATCATTACACACTGAAATGTGACAGATAATTACACTATTTGCAACTGCAAATAGCTAGAGGCAGCTTAGATGAATGCCTTGTTTTAGTACACGGAGCTAAGATAAAATGTATTATTTTGATGGAGAACATACTTCCAAATTAAATCAACAATAGGACCAAGACCATTTTAGGACCTGAAATAACTTTGTATTTAATCCAGATTTTTTTTTTTTTTTTTAATTATTATTGAACAATCTGGGAAAGTTGCTGTCCCAGTTTGGGGCCATGAGCATACCTGGGACTGGAGGACAGAAATGACTCTTACCCCTTTCCAGGAGTAAGAATGAGGATACTGCACACTGATGGGAAGTTTAAAGAGAAATTCTATTTATGAGAGCATATATACACAAAGCAATCAGGTAGAATAAGTATAAAACTCATTAAGCCAAATCTGGCCTTCTAGAATCCTCCACCCCTTCCACCCTCAGACTGAAACTGCCCTCCTCAGCTGGGGAGGCATACCAGGCCTCAGTGGGCTGCAATGACACAGCTCAACTCCCTGCCAGTCATCTCCCCACAAACCATGAGATAAGAACACACCCTGGTCCAAGAGAGAATCAAAGGGAAGGAAGGCAGAGAAGAGAAGGGAGAGAGATCAGTCAGGCACTCTCCTTTAAGCTGTGATACTGGAAGACAGAATAGAATAACAATATTACAATATCCTGGGATGAACAGGTCCATCCCCCTGGGATGGGCTTTTCTCCCTATGGTTTTGTTAAGGGGGACCTAGGATCCCTCAAACTACCACAGCTGCAAACTGATACAATATTCAAAGCATACTAGCTTGGATTTAGAGTATGTAACTAGCTTCTCAGATATAATTTCCTGCATAATTCAGTTGAATGATGATGACAATTGTGTTGGTATTTTCAATGAATTTAGAAAACCACTACTTTGTAAAAGGTCTTCTATACATTCTTGATTTGGTAGCTTTTTGAACAAAGCTGGATCCCACGTGTTAAAAATGTAACTGCAATTTAGTCATTCAGATTAACTATGTAATCCATCATTCTGTAGCATCTTTTCTACAGCAGTGTCTTAAGTGATGACTTATTGCCTGTTTGAAAGAGAAATGAGTGGTACAAAAAAATGTAATTTACTTTTCTGTCTTGGGCTGAATTTATTGTTTACTAATTGGAGTGTCATATACAATGAATTATTCAACAAAAAATACAGTCAAAAGGAATGCCAGTAATACAAACCAAACAAAATGATTGTATCATTGGTTCAAGTTCAAACATTATGAATTGGGTTAAGTATTTATATTTGTGGATGATTGGTAATTATTTTCTCAATTGAAAATATTTTTTTTTTCTGAGAGAAATTACGTGCAGTAAAAATGTTATTCATAAAATATCTGTTAAAGTATTTCAGTTGTGACTACATGAACCAGTTTTCATTCACTCTTGTAAGACTGGAAAACTGTAGTGTAGTGCTAATTATCAGAAGATCATTGGTAGAAACTGCCCCTCAGACAGGTTTAATAGAATCATAGAATCATAGAATGGTAAGGTTGGAAGGGACCTTAAGGATCATCTAGTTCCAACCCCCTGCCATAGGCAGGGACACCTCCCACTAGTACAGGTCACTCAAGGCCTCATCCAACCTGGCCNTTTCTACAGCAGTGTCTTAAGTGATGACTTATTGCCTGTTTGAAAGAGAAATGAGTGGTACAAAAAAATGTAATTTACTTTTCTGTCTTGGGCTGAATTTATTGTTTACTAATTGGAGTGTCATATACAATGAATTATTCAACAAAAAATACAGTCAAAAGGAATGCCAGTAATACAAACCAAACAAAATGATTGTATCATTGGTTCAAGTTCAAACATTATGAATTGGGTTAAGTATTTATATTTGTGGATGATTGGTAATTATTTTCTCAATTGAAAATATTTTTTTTTTCTGAGAGAAATTACGTGCAGTAAAAATGTTATTCATAAAATATCTCTTAAAGTATTTCAGTTGTGACTACATGAACCAGTTTTCATTCACTCTTGTAAGACTGGAAAACTGTAGTGTAGTGCTAATTATCAGCAGATCATTGGTAGAAACTGCCCCTCAGACAGGTTTAATAGAATCATAGAATCATAGAATGGTAAGGTTGGAAGGGACCTTAAGGATCATCTAGTTCCAACCCCCTGCCATAGGCAGGGACACCTCCCACTAGTACAGGTCACTCAAGGCCTTGTCCAACCTGGCTTTGAACATCTCCAGGGAGGGAGCAGTCACAACCTCCCTGGGCAACCTGTTCCAGTGCCTCACCACCCTCACTGGAAAGAACTTCCTCCTAACATCCAATCTAAATCTTCCCTCTGCCAGTTTAAACCCATTGCTCCTTGTCCTGTCATTGCAAGACCTTATAAATAGTCCCTCCCCAGCCTTCCTGTAGGCACCCTTCAGATACTGGAAGGCTACTATAAGGTCTCCTGGAAGCCTTCTCTTCTCCAGGCTGAAGAGCCCCAACTCTCTCAGCCTGTCCTCATAGGAGAGCTGCTCCAGTCCTCTGAGGTTTACTTCACATGAAGGAGAAAATACCCACACAGTTATAAAACAATAAAGTCAAAATCAGAGAGACCAGAACCCACAAAAATCTGAAATAATTTCATTTTGACCTTCCTTATTCTGATTATTAATCAGTCGAGCCAGCCCCATTTTGGTAACCTAAACATGTCATTATCAAAAATTGTATCTCATACTTCAGATTTAGAAATAGTTGCAGATGTCAACTTAATGTGAGTTGCTTCTGAAAAGTGGAGGGCAGTTTGCCTGCTGTCTGTTAAAGCAAGTTTGCCTTTTTCACGTGGTGACATCCCTTTCCACTGTTCATTTTCTGTGACTTTTACCTCTGATTTTACAGCCTGTTGGAACCAGCCAAAGATTTTAGCAGATGAGTCTACCAAAGCAAACCAAACCAATCTACAAAAATTTCAGCACGGTTATTAACTACCTCTAGAATGTTCAAGGTAATTGTTCACCTGTACACAGAAACAGGTTAGCCTCAGCTGAAGTAATATGTAACCCAGATGAAGAAACTGCAGAAGAAAGAAACAAAACAAAAAAAAAACCCCAATCCAAAATAACATCAGCAAAAAAAAAATCCTGAGTCCTTACAAGCATCTGAAATGATTTGTTTAGAAGGATGTAGATAGTGGCCCTTGTGCATAGGAAGAGGCATTGCACACCAAAATTGAATAAATGGTTCCATTTCTGGCAAATTAAGTGGAAAGTAATGAACTTGAACTGCAGCAAAGGACATTTAAGTTAGATGTTAGGACAAACATCCTAATAGTAAATATTTTAATTGTTGTACTCAAACAATAAGAAATCTTTCTCACATTGACTCAATCCAAACTCTAATATCGCAGCATGAAATTAGAGTGGGAAAGCACCTTCTGATATCACAAGGTCAGCCTCTTAATTATGCCTTGAAGAACTGTCCTGTCTGAAACACAAGCATAACAAACTAACCAGTAATCACTTTAATAGCTTGGTTTAATTGAAATTTTTTTAAAACAATCTATTAATGACAGTAACAGAAAAGGCTGAGGTTCACAAATATGTTCAGAAAAATTAATTTTAAATGCATTGTCTCATTCACTGTCTCATTCTCCAGTCTAAGAATAAATTCTGTAAGATTAGGGATAACACACAATATAATTAATACATAAAGAAGAGGATAAATTCTAGCCTACAGTTAAGGAATCATAATCTATGAATTAGTGTGCAAATCCCAGTATGTTAAAAAGCATAGTTTAAAGTACTTTGGGAGTATTCTAGCTAAAATGTACATAANCAGTTCCATGTCCTTCCTGTCCATCACTAAATCATTTTTTCTCTAACTCAATAAACACATCATTTACTGATTGTGGGGTTGTTTTCCTTTTTTATTTGTTTTGTTTGGGGTGTGGAGGGTTTTTTTTGTTCTTGTTGTTTGGTTTTGGGTTTTTTTTGAGGGGAGGGGTTGGGGGAGGTTGCTCTTTTCTGAGCTTTTTTGATTTGGTTTGGTTTGATTTGGTAGTCTTTTTAGCTACTATGTAATCATCCTGAAGGATGCAAAATTGATATCTGGAGGTAAAGAAAATCTTTGTCTAGCTACAAAATAATTACAAGACGCAAAGAAGAAAAGTATTTTGCAATATCTCAATTTGATTTTAGAGCTTATCTAGAAGTTGTCTTTGCTGAGGCTGGTAACAAAGATGATGGCTCTTCTTGAATTGGGTTTATGGATTTTAACAAACAACCAGAGGGAATGAGATCAAAGGATTTAACGAAATGTCATGATCTAGAAGAGAAAATTAGAGTAATTTAATTTAGTGAGTTTAAAATTTTTATTTTTTTTTTAGTAATTTAATTCCATTTAATATTTCTCCACTGATCTCAGCTTTATTTTCAAGTTTCATGCTCAAGTAAGATGAAAGATAAATGTTGTGGGGAAAAAAATTGCAGCAAATGTCAGTCATCACACTGGTTTTGCATCCGTTTCATACCTGGAACTGAGCTAAAGAACTGAAAATTCAATATCAATCTTCCTAGGTATTTAATATTCCAGGATTAAATAGAAATGAAAGTGACTAAGTTCAGAAAATCTTAGTCCCACAAGTATTGAAACTGTTATAAATTTTGGCTTTTAAACTGTTGAAGTTTGTCTGTAAATATAATAAAGGCATTTTTAGTAATACATCTGTTTAAGGAAGATCCTCTGTTCAAAACCTTTGAAGAGATGTTACAGAAAGTGATTTTTTATGTAGCCATCTCCATGTCCAGGCAAGCCTATACTAGTTTTCAACTTGGGCAAATGTACAAATTGTGTACCAGAAGATAAGCAGCTAAGTGAGACACTACTTGTATTTTCTACTTACTTTGTTTTTAACATCATAGCTTATTTATTTCTCATTTTTTCTACCTGCAAAAACTGGAACGTGTTTGAAAGTGCTCTTGACTATCAAAGTATAAATACAATTCACCACTTGAACTGGGATGTCGAAAGTATTTACACTGATTACAAAAGGGTAATTTTAGCATACGATAGAAAAATACTTTATGGAAAAGACTTTTTGTTAAGATAGAATCTAAATTAATTTTATTAGGGTTAGCTCTAACAAGTGCTTCAGAAATTGAGATGCGCATTTTAAAAAGAGATACGGCATGTTTTCTAGAATAGGTGATTACATGAAGGAACTAATTTTAATAAGGTCTCTAAAGAGGAATAACAAAAGGTAGAAGACTGTAAATTTATTCTTATATCAATAAAACTAGATTAGATTCTCCTTTAAAATTAAAAGACCTGTGTTGAACAGACATATGTGATTATAGGACCAACAATGTCTCAAACTGGTTTTTCCATACTCATGGCTTGTATCAATGTGGACTGCTGCTTTTTGACAGACCAAATTATTAAAAACAACAAAACAAAAAAACCCCAAACAACAACAACAACAACAAAACCCCCAAAAAAACAAACAAAAAAACCCAAAAAGGGAACAAAAAAGAAGGCAGAAAAGCTAGATATAATGATGCTGTTTGTGTAGGAGCTGGGACTCAAAGATCAATATGGTATCACGTGTTTTGAGGTTCCACTCTTTAAAAGTGGATATCAGTAGCAAACAAAAAAAAATTTGTGTCTATTTTTATTGTCCATTTCATGTACAGAATTGCCTTGACTGACAGAAACATGTGACAAAAAAAAATCCTGATTTTTTTCTGATTTTTTTCCCCTTCTCTTTTGTTGGCAGTAGTTTGATGAATGACATAAGACATCCAAACTGAAAATCCTGCTAAAACTACTTTTCTAACCACAATAAAACTGTTTTATTGCATACTGTGCAAAACTAATCTAACGGGAAATACAGCATTTATTACTCAAAATATCTTCTGAGGACTTGTGCTCATGAAAATTTTGATTAAAGAAAGCTTTGTTGGTAAATATATGCTGAAAACTGATCATGCGGTATCAGAGAACAAGGCAGACTGCTAGAACAGTGTAAATAAGATTATGTGGTAAATCTGAGGGGAAAAGTAGTCAGAGTAAGTGAATATATATAAAATGGAGACTTTTATATGGTGAATTTCCTTTGTAACAACCCAGTGTTCTCTTTCTCGAAGTAAAGGACAATCAACAGCCATGAAAAGGAACGAGATCTAATTAATAAAATGACTACTCCATTTCCAGAGCATTCAGTCTCTGGAGCCAATGTGTTATTGATAAATGTGAAATGTGTTTGGGTCTGCTGATCAGTTCTCTCTTTTAGATACTTAGAAGTGCTTTATGTTCCTTAGCTTAAATTAACTTTGCCCATCCAAATGGGATGAGTTGTTTAATGTGGTTATAGAGTTCTTTCTGACTGACTATGTTTGTATGCAAATATTCATTGGACTCTATTTCAAAGTGATTATTAACAAAGTTAATGACACTTGCATAATCACGTTTTCTTTGAAATAATCAGGAATCTAGAGAAGTATATAATCTTTTCTTCAGAATAATTAATATTGCTGAAATCATTGACACTTTTGAATGCCACGACCTGTTGTTTACATAACTCTACTGTTGAATGCAATTAAAGAGACATTGCAGCTAGAAGAGTTAAAACCAGCAAGTTATGATTTGGATACTGGAATTAAGAACACCCTGATGAAGTTTGTGGATCACACAAAAATAAGTGGGGAAGTTGACAGCCCAAAAGGAAGCATAGAATGGGTTGAAAGGGATCTTAAAGATCATTCAGTTCCAACACTCCTGCCATAGGCAGAGACCCCCTCCACTAGACCAGGTTGCTCAAGGCCCTGCTCAGCCTGACCCTGAACACTGCAGAGGTTAAACAGCAGATGACTAAGCCTGGTGCATTCAGACAGTAAGGGCCTCAGCACAATATCTTTGATTCAGCACCCTGGGAGAGCTGCTCCATTCAGCGAGAGCATTTCACGTCTTTCCAACATGNTAATTTGTCGGAGAGAAGAAGCCAGAAGTTGCAGGATAGCCCCAGACAGTGTATCCCAGAGCCCGTGACAAGCCCGACTGACTTATCTTTTGTTTTGGGTTCTTTCTTAAGCATAACAGCAAGCCTATGAGTGAAATAGACATCACCATTGTTTCCTTTTCACAGCCTATAATATAATTTTCTCTATTAAAATATTCCAATTAGCCTTAAACCAGCACACCTGGGAACACATAACCCAGGAATGCAGATCAGATTGGGAGCCACCTGGCTTGAGAGCAGCACTATGGAGAGAGACCTAGGGGTCTCGGTGGACAAAAGGCTCAACAGGAATGAACAGTGTGCTACAGTGGTAAAGAAAGTTAACAGGATGCTGAGTTGCATTAATAAGGGTATCACAATCAGGGATATGTGGGAACCAAGAGTTGCCAGATAATAAGAATATGAAACAAGCGTTCAGATTTGTATAGGAAAATGCAGCAGTAACAGTAAACTGTATGCTGGGCATGTGGGTAAAGCAGGCTGGGAAGCCACCTGCAAGAGCAAGAGGAGGAGTATGGTTAATAAACAGACAAATTTAAAGGTCAGTAGGATGTGGGAATGAAAATGAAGTATGTAACCTCTTCTGATAAATTTGACCTTGCACACAGGGTGATTATCATTTGCTCACCAGTATGAACTGACCACCTCTCCACAAACTTGCATAAGTGAGTTTGTACTTTCAGCACATTGCCTCAGGGATTCAACTGGTCCGATCAGCAAGTAGTGCTCCTGGTGGGGGTAAAGATGTCGTTCTCCCGCTCTACTCAGTGCTGCTCAGGCCACACCTTGAGTGCTGTGTACAGTTTTGGTCCCCACAGTACAAGAAGTATGTGGGCAGGCTGGAAAGGATACAGAGGAGAGCTACAAGAATGATCAGAGAACTGGAAGACCTGCTATATGAAGGAATGCTGAGGGAACTGGGGGTTTTCAGCCTTGAGAAGAGAAGGCTTAGGGGAGACATCATAACCACGTACATAAAGGGCTGCTATCACATGGAGGGAGACTCCCTTTTTACAAAGAGTCACATAGTAAAGACAAGGGGTAATGGGTACAAGTTGTTAGTGAAAATTCAGACTGGATGCCAAGGGAAAAAAAAATCACCATTTCAACTGTTAGGCATTGGAATAAACTCTCAAGGGAGGTCGTGGAATCCCCTGCATTAGATAGTTACATGACCCAGCTTGACAGGGTGCTGGGCTATCTCATTTAAACTGTACTCTTGCCCTGAAAGGTTGGACTGGATGATCCTTGAGGTTCCTTCCAACCTGGTATTCAGCGAATATATGAATCTATGAAATTGGCCAGTTTAGAACATTTAGATAGTGTTAGTACTGACTAACAATATTAAAGGAAATCAAAGTTTGTAAACGCCCTTCTTTAAAGAAATTCTGAGATTTAAAGTCTTCAAAAACCTGTGTTAAGGGATAATTATGCTGTTTATATCAAACTGCTCCTACTCTGAAGGCATCTTTCTATGTCTGCTGCTAGATCTCCTCTGTAGTTCTGTATGTGACCTGAGCTTTGTCTCAAGACATAAGCTGGTGTTCTTTAGCTAATTAGAATTATTTATTTAGTTATGATTGCAATCTAGTTCTGAAAAATGGTTTCATTATAAATTATGTTAAGTTTAACTTATATTCACACAGCTTCACAACAAAACTCAAACAGTAACTTTAACCAAGATGGTATTGTTGCTTTAGGTAGTTTATTTGAGTTAATAACAACTGCAGCAAAGGAAAAACATATTCCTGCTTGACGTGGTATAAAATGAGCTGTCATTTTTATTATCTACCTTAGGTGTTAAAGGATAGTAGAGTAACCTAAAAGTTTTTTGTCATAAAAAAAAACAAAAACAAAAAAAACAACAACAAAAAAAAAAAACCAAAAAAAAAAACCAAAAACCCAACCCTGAGTCTAAAGGCCTGCTTTGTTCATGATCTTTATAGTTGGTTGGTTGATTTTATAAAGGAGTCTGATTTTCCAGATTTAACTATACGCANCATGTTGAGCTTTTCATCAACCCAGACCTCCAGGTCCTTTTCCTCACGGCTGCTCTCCAGCCATTCACCACCCAGCCTGTATCTAAGCTGATTTAAGTTTCCTTGAGTAGCCAGGATATGGTCAGAAAAACAGAGTTGCCAGCTATAATAGACAGAGGAAACATTTCCCCCTTGCCCTACAGTGCATAACAGCCCATAGTATTAGTCTGCTTTTCTGATTTGGTTGCGTTTGACATCAAACCCTACACTAACCTAAATGACCAGATCAAGAAAGAACAAGGACTGAAGATCTTAAGTATCTGTGCAAGTTGGAATAAAGTGAACAGAATCAGGTTATCCATATAAGACCATAAATCTTAAACTCCTTAATTACTAGGAGTTCTCGCAATGTAGATATTTTTAAGCCCACCCTCCAGGAAGTGAACTGCTGCCAAGTTATCCTTAATTAGTTTTTCTGGATCATACAGCTTGCTGCAATATGTGTCCTTGAGCTACTTTAAGGAGATACTGAGACATAATAAGTTTTACTGTAATAGGTATTAGGAAGGTGGTACTTCTTGGGAAGGAGAGCAGTCTTTGTATCTGCAGCCCAGGAAGCGTATGTGGAACATCTGCAACCTAGCAGCTGTTGAATGTCACTTTGGCTGGATCAAGGGCTTAAAATGTGCTTAAGTTATCTAATGCAGCTCTTACTTTTAGAAAAGTACATCTGCGCTGACAGCTTCTCCACCAATATACTCCCATACATGTTAAAGCCATAAACAAACTAGCCTAAAATCAAGGTGATAATGGAAGATGGTAGGAAGATCAAAGATAATTCAAGCTGAAATCATACTTGTTTAATACTTTGCTGTAATTAATGACTTTCGAAGACAAGTTTCTCTCAAATCCATAAACCTGTCTTGTTTTGTGCCTTTGCTATGTACCTCAGTAACGCAGAGTTCTTGAAGTTCTGCCTTTTTGAGCCATATAAAAACTTGTTTGGTGGTAACAATGAGGATACTACAATTATGCTTTAATGTTTCAAATGTTGTCTTGCTGAGGGGTGATAGACGTTCAGTTGTCACTCATTATGTAGAACCCAGTAAAATGCTTAGTGAAATGAAAAGGAGGCTTCTGTTGATTTAACAGTTCTTGTTTGAAGATCATGATAAGCTACAAATCAAAATCAAATCATCGTAGTTTTATTAATTATTTTTCTTTTAATTCTTGCCAGAATAGCTTCTTTGTATGACATACACTGTTTTTATCTTTTGCTATTTTAAAGTTTTTAGAAAGCTACCAATGCAACCATGTAAAGAATGGCTTGGTTCTTCTCTGATGAAGAAACTTTGCTAGGCTGTAATGGGAAATAATTTCTTATCTTAAAAAGGAATGCAATATCAGCTTTCAGTTCAAGCAAGGGGAAAAAAATATAACAGATCAAGCAAGAAAATTATTTCTGCCACCCAGTGTAAAGACATCACTTGGAAAATGAGGTACCTCTTTCTTTAATATTAACTTTCGCACTCTGATTTGTCTCATAGTCCTTCATACAGACTCACATAGTCATATAATCTTTAAATGCATCTCATCTTATATATTGGCAAATGTACTGATAAGATTTTAATTTCTTGAATTAATATTTGTCTCAGATATTTCCAGATTATTTTAACTAAAATACTGTGTCTGACTGCACCAATAGGTATGCCTTGAATATTTTCATCGCATAGATCTCAAGGAATAGAATTTGCATGCTGATTGATAAACTTAACATTAAGAAATAAACAAGATATTCACTTCTAAATGGCTAGATCTGTAGCACCAAAATTAGAAACTTTTTAAGGACTTTCCACACTGAAAATATTGAATAAATCTTGATTAAATATTTTGCATTTTAAAAAAATTAACCAAAATTAAAACAACTTGAAGTCTAATGGAATCAGTTTATTTTGCCTTTGAATGCCTCTGAGCAGAAAAAAAAAAAAAAAAAAGAAAAAAGAAAGATGGTGTGACCTTTTCTTGAGGAAATAAATTTGTAATTATAGTTGTGCATTTATAACCCAGAAATATTTACAATGCCAGCAAACTTCAGTCCAATGATTAATTATTTTAGGTTATGTTTTAAGAACTGAAAACCAAAGGAAATAGAAAAAAAAAAAAAAAAAAAAAAACCTGCATTGTCAGTTTGGGGCTGAAGGAGAATGGAAACTGAAAAGATGTAGTTTTTGATACTATTACTAAATTACACAGAAGGTATGTGCACCAGAAAGTATACAGCCTAGCCAAAGGAAGGCATTGAAACTGAAATAAGTATTGGTGGGAACAAGACGAAAGGGAAAATGAGCTTATGCTAGCTATGAGTATGAGAAGTGACCTCTTGCTAAAGAAACCTGATTGCTAGAATAGGTAAAATTTCCAGATTAAACAACTGCCTAGTTTGGAAAAGACCTTTAAGATCATTGAGTCCAAAATTTAGTGAATGAAGGAAACAATTCAAATGTAATTTGAACCATCTAATACATAGAAGCCTAAATCAAAAGTAATCTACACTATCTTGGTTGAAAGATTTGCATGAATTTTAAATGGACTGAAAAAAAGTAAACAAAAGAAGTGTTATAGAAGGTAAGATGATGAATTGCTTAGTTTAGAACTGCAAAACTAGAAAGTGGTTCCAGTTTTAATTAACTTCTTTAATGGTCTGGAAGGAGAAACATACATTATATAAAGGGATTTTCACAATATGCTAAATGACATCAAAATACAGACACCAATAATGATAGAATAGTACAAAGGTAGATCATGAAACATTAAACAGATAGGAAAGAATCCTAGAGAAAATCATTAACTTGGGAAGAATATATGCCACAATACACTTGGAAGAGAAATGATGATTGAAATGATAATTAGAAACAGAAGAAAAACTTTAGAAAGCACATACAGTTAAGCACACACAACTATATGGGAATGCAAACAAAGATTGTATTTGAACAACAGTTCTCTCAAGTACAAGTGACAACTACTATAGACCAACATATCAAGGAGGGTGCAACCTCTTCAGGGACCNCATTCTATGATTCTATATTCATAAAAGGATATGGTCTCCAGATGATTTTTAAAGGCCTTTCTGTTGTTGTTCCAGCTTTTACTTTCACAGACTATGACTCTGAGCTAAGCAAGAGCAATGTGGTTGACCATAGGATCAGAGACCATCAAAACATCTTTCAAGTTTTGCATTTTGTTAAGATTTCTTTCACCCACTTAATCTGTAGAATTAATTTATCTTGATTTTATTCCCCCTGGAGATTCTGCTTTTATTTATCCTTTTCTCCTCAGGAAACAGCTGCTAATCCACTGTTTCCTGTGCATTGTTTCTGATTGCTACATCTTCTGTAAATTTATTTATCTGAAGTTATCCATAGTAGTTTCACAGTCTTCTCTTTTTCCGGTTCCTTCAGCTTGAACCTCTGAGCCCTTCTCCTTATTCTTCTATCCTGAGAACAAGATTTTTCAAATCTCTTGAAAGGATTTCACACTTTAAAGATGGTTCTTATGTGCAGTCTTTGAACTTTGGAATGGTCCTGTAAACCACAAATGTTACAAGTAGAAAAGTGAATTTAATTGAATTTCACACAGAAAAGACATCAGAGCAAATAGAAGGAAATAACTTCGCATTTGTGTGGGAAGGAAACAAAACCTGTGAAGGTGAAATATGCAAAACTGCATTTTCTAAGATGGGAATTCTCAGCAGTAGTATAAACCAGGAAAATTAAGATCTGCTACCAAGGCTTGCTTTCATGGATATCAGGGCCAACAGTGAGCTACTTCTGGCAAAAAAATAAAGCACTTCCTCAGCCAACCCTTACTCTGTCAAGTGGAATCACTGGACCTAGGAGATTATTCTTACTTTCCATGAAAACTGCAGCTGCTTTTCCCACATAACACACATAACATGACTCTGCTTTCATAACACCTTTTCAATTGTATTGTGATTAACTGCTTCTATGAATTACAAGGTACAACTGCTAAACCCCAAAATAGTGTGGATATTGCAGCTTTGCAGCCTTTCATTCTAGACTAACAGACTAATACACAAACAGTATTTGTAATGTTTATAAAATATAAGTCAAGTAAGGTTTGCTTTATATATATTTTATTTTCTGTGTGGCTTTTTATGCTGAAGAATTCCTACTTTGCAGGAGTCCTTTCTAACTCAGGTAAAAGAAAGCAGGTGGCAATCTCTGTCTGTTTCTTACTTGCTATTTATTTTATATGTTTTGTTATGTCACATCTTCCAAAAAATGGTATTCTTGACTGATTTTCTGTGATTGATCACAGAATTGCTTTTGATTTTTCAGGGCTAAACCACTACAAATTATCTCAATTAATAGCCTGTGGCCTCCTGCCTGAAAACATACCTGAGGCATGTATTAATGGACCAATAAAACATGGCCTGTCATATCTTAATGTGATATTCCCATTCCATGTGAACAAGTCTGCTCCTGGAGTTTGCCATAGGCACTAAGATATTTTATCTGTGTGCCTGTTTTAATCTGTGATAGATTTTATCTACTTCCTGTCAAGTCATGAACACTGACATTACGAAGTGGGGGTTTTTTTATGTTCATTAGTGCTTCGTTTTAGCTTTGTTTTGTTTTGCAGTGTCTTTTCATGCAGAGCCTTTAAACATGATCCCATAATATGAAAAATCACATATTTGCTTTTCACCGTTAACTGGGAAAAGGGGAAAAAAGAAAAATCATTTGCTCTATTTCATTGAAATTTTGGAAAATTTCTGGTGTTCAGGTTGCTCTGCAGCTCATAAGTTTCAATGTATAAGTAAAAAAAAAAAATTGCTTGCTAATTACAACTCTTCCCATAAGATTAGCATACTTCAGCATTAGAAATTATGTAAGAACAATGTAATGGCAATCCTTCTCAAATGATACAATTCTGGACTCAGCTAAACTCTGGAATGTCACAGAACTACTCCATCTGCAAGTCAAGCTAAAGAATGCCATTTTAAACATTGGACTGAATGAATACTAGTGGAATGCCCCAAAACATGCCATGGAATATCCTTCAGTGTCTTTTTCCCCTATGATTTTCTAGTCTGTGAGACAGAAAATGTAGGAATAAAACCAATCACCTCCCTACAACCATTCCAACAGAAGGTTTGTTTGAGCTGATCCTGATCTACCAATTTAGTTATTCTTTATCAGTATCAGTAAATATAATTGTTTTACTGATGTCCAAAAACTTCTGAATAACATCTCTTTAATTTTAAAGACAGGCCAAACTCTCACCTGTTGGTCTAATAATCCATAAGAAGGTAAACAGCTGAACCTGAATGGCAGGGGCTGGTCCCCAAACCAGTCCCTGCAAATGCCTCAAATGCTTTGAAGCCAGTGTTTTGCCTCCAGCAGGCTTGTCCCCAAGCACTGGGATGCCGGCTGCTGCTGCTGCCTGGTGTTGCAGGATGTGGGTACAGATGGGACGCTCTGAGCACACATCGTTTACCTCCTCTGTTTCCCTGGACTCTACCTAATAGCAGCAATCAAAGTTAATACACTAACCCTGGAGTCAAACTGTTAGAAATTCCCATTGCCAGCAAAAGTAATGAATAATCACATTTTAAGCACCAGCCTCACAAAGCACTAAATATTTTCTCATTGTACTCTCTATCATTCAGTTTTTCACATACCAGTGAAAGCTGTTTTCCATAGAATATCAGCTTTTCCATCCTAGGAATTACAGTGCTTCTGTTTGTATTTACAAATAGGCATAAGACACGAAATGAACTACCAGACATAAAAGAAATCTGTAAAAATTGGTGGCAATTATGACTCTGATTCTAGTCCAGAACTCCTTATTCACATAAAAATGACATTGCTGTTGTAGCTGGTTTTCACAGAATCATAGAATATCTGTGGTTGAAAGAGACCTCCAAAATCATCCAGTCCAACCTTCAAGCCCGAACTGAAAGGTCACCACTAAACCATGTCCCTAAGCACCAAGTCCACATAGCATTTAAACACCTCCAGGAATGGTGACTCCACCACTGCTCTAAGCAGACCATCCTAATGTTTGATAACCCTTTCAGTGAAGAAGTACTTCTTAAGGTCCTAAACCTACCTTGGCACAGCTTGTAGCCAATTCCTCTTTTTCTGTTGCTTGCCACCAGGCAGAAGAGATTGGGCTCCTCCTCACTCCCACCTCCTTTCAGGTAGTTGTAGAGAGTGATGAGGTCTTCCCTTATCCTCCTTTACTCCAGACTGAACAACCCCAGCTCCCCCAGACACTCCTTGTAGGATATGCTCCACCTTCACATGCCTTTTTGCCCTTCTCTGAAGACACTCCAGAACCTCAAAGTCCTTATAGTGAGGGGCCCAGAACTGAACACAATACTGAACACAAAGTGTGGCCTCACCAGTGCTGAGTACAGGGGGATGATCACTTCCTTACTCCTGCTGGCCTCAGATAATATAAGACAGGATGCCATTGGCTTTCTTGGCACCTGAGTGCTCTGCTGACTCATTTAGTTGACTGTCAACCAAAACCCCCAGGCCTCTTTCCAAATTACATCTTTCCAACCACACATTCCCAAGTCTGTAACTTACCACGGGGTTGTTATGACCCAAGTGCAGAACCTGGCACTTGGCCCGTTGAACCTCATACAATTAACTTTGGCCCATTGACCTAACCTGTCTAGATCCCATTGTAAGACTCCAGGAGATCAATATACCCACCCAGCTTGGTGTCATCTGCAAACTTTCGGAGGGTACACTCAATCCCCTCATTAAGACCACTAATAAAGATATTAAAGACAACAGGCCCCAGAACCCACTAGTGACAGGGTGCCAGCCAGATTTAATTCCATTCACCACCACTCTTTGAGCCTGGCCATCCAGAGTCTTTTATCAAGTGCACAGTGCACTTATCCAAGCCTTGTGCCATGAGTTGCTGAAGGACAATGCTGCTGGAAACAGTGGCAAAGGCTTTACTAAAGTCCAGGTTCACAATGTTCACAGCCCTTCCCTCATCCACTGGATTGGTCACCTTATTGTAGAAGGAGATCAGGTTAGTCAGGCAGAACCTGCTTTTCATAGACACATGATGACTGGGCCTGATTGCCCAAAAAACTCACTCACATTGAGCAAGCTCTGTGAGATTTAAGAAGACATAAAAACTTGTGGATATTTATACTTAGACTGAAATTGCTTTACGAGGTGTATCAGTGTCAGAAAACAGTAACTTGACCACAAGACTTGTGAAACGGATTTGTGGCTGCAGTCTCATCCTTGTCTTGTTTTCTGACCAAAGTGCTCTGGTGCTGTGCAAGGTGAGACTAGGGCTGGCTGTGACACACGTTCAATGTCTTATTTTTTCTCAGTTCCAGAACAAAATGCCACAGGTTATACATACAGGTGTATTTCTGATTCAAAATATTGAATTGAATTTTAAGTCATCGTAACGAACACCTTGTGCTTTTCCTCCCACATGCTTTATTAAAGAATCATTCTATAAATCTGATAACAAATGATTGCTAGCTGAGACTCTATAAAATGTGCAGGTCATTTTTCAGTGCTGTTTACAAAAATGCTTGTTGTACTGAAACAGTGTGTTTGGTCTAGTAAATATTTATTCAACAGATATTCCCATGATGGCAAATGTAAAGATTATCAAAAGGCCGATGGCACAAAAGATCATATGACTCAAGGTAACTAGTGATTTATGGCATTGTTACTTCCCATCATTGAGGAAATGAGGCTTGCAACTGAGTAATGTTTCTTTTTATTCTGTTTGCTGGAAGCATTTGTGACTTCCTCCTGGGATTTTTCAGAGCTACATTGTATGATTTTCCCAAACTATTTTTTTCACTATAGTTTGATTTTAATTATTAGTTGTACAGCAGTAAAATCTTGGGAATATGTCTAACATACTTAACTCTTTCCTGTATGTCTTAAAAGGTATGCTAATTGGTTACTGAAAGGTCTGTTTAAAATCTAACCAACCTAAAGAACAGCTACTTTTGCTTGTATAACTTTTAAAAAATAAAAGTCATACAATAAATTTGAACAATGGGAATGAGGCCCAGAAACCTTCATCATGGACCAATGAAACCTCAAGACGAGAGGAAAAAATTAGCTGTTTTCTTTAAGTGGTTTACTCCATGTTGTTCTGACAATGGCGCAGAGGGGAGAGTGGTCACTCACTCTACAGTAAATCCACTGTTCAGCATGTCTGACAACACTGACATCAGGAACTCCAGGCTTTGTGATGCCTCCAGAGCTCCTTGCTGCTCTGCAGCTGTCTGTCAGCACTGCCCAGTCAGCGCTTGTGCCAACAAGTATCTCCTGCACAGTTGCTTCTGGGACTACTACAAATGAAGATAAAAGTGTTCTGCATCTTTCCCCAGAAAACAAGAGTTCTAATCCAGGTTAACTAATGTGCACATTCCCACTGGTATAGGCAGAAGACTAAGTTGCTACACAGGATGATGTGGCACTCTGTTAACAAAAATACATTATTGAAACTGGCTTTATGTCTGTTGATGGTGGGAGAATCAGTTCTACCATAATTTATGAATTGTCTGAATTGGGAATGAAAGTAAAGCATTCCTTTTGTGATGATTAGCAGCCTCAGAAGTCTTGAACTAGAGAGAAACTCTGGTTTGTTTATGAGGTCAGTCAAAAGACATACAGCCAACATCTCCTTCCCAGCAAAACGTTCGGTTACATTCAGTCATTTGTTATCTTGCATTGATAAAGCTAATGCAGAAAATCAAAGCCAAGCTTATATCATCAGTAAATATTATGATCATATACATCTGTAGAGCACACAAACTCTGTCCTCACTTAACTAGAGCTTTTAGAAAACCTAAACACAGTACTTGATTTATTAACACAGTATGACATGTTTTGTCTATTGATGAAACACACAACATTTATTTCAATAATAAGTTTAGAGTAAATTACTACAGCCCAAATTGTTTTTAGCTGAGGTCATAGTTCTTAATGATATCTAGCTTTTTGATAGTGATCTTTGTTCATACATTTCAAACCATTTTATTATGATGGCTGAAATTATAAGAACCTGTCTTACAGGCAGGGAAACTGAGACACACAGTAAGCCATCATTCAGCCAACTGGTAATAGTGTTAGTGCTTCAGCCCCACACTGGAAGTCTCACCCTCACTGGAAATTTTTCTAGATCAGCTCACTACAATATGGACCTTTAAATCCCACGTTGCTCCCAGACACTTCACAAGTGATTTTTTTGCAGTTTAAATATCCTGTCTAAATCCCAGTCTGAATTTTCTTGCCTAAGTTTTGTTAGCATTTTTAGGTGTTCTTGACAAAATGGTCTACAGACTACTTACTTTTGTTTTTCTGACCTGCTGTCCCTCTTGCACCAGATACAATCTTTCTCCAGATACAATCTTCCTCTATTGTAGCTTGTCAATAGAATCTCACTGCTTTGCCTGGGTTTTGCTATTTTTTTTCTCCTATTTGTCTTCAATCTGCAGCTGGTCGGTCAGCCTCATTTACTGAGAGGTATACTGATTTTTTCAAAGCTGAAAATTTTCTTCTCTGAAAGCTGCTCAATGAGCTCTTTGTTGGAAGTTGCAAGAATGGTATATACATTCTTTGTAGGACACAGGAATATTTATCTTGTGTTTCAGAATATTACTGGAAAAAAAACAAACAAACCAAAACATCAAACCTCTTACTTTATTCTAGCATTGTTAAATACATGCAAAATATGCTTTTCAGTGGCCAGTAAAATGGGGACCATGATACCAACCCTTGTTTAAGAAAAAATTTCTTGATTCAGTGTACTGACTCAGAGGTTGAGTTAGTGCATGCAAAAAGGTCACTGGAGGAAAAAGAATTCCCAGTCCATTATACACAATTCCCCAAATAGCTTATCAGTTCAAACTTCCTTATAAAGATCTGTGATGTTGCACAGATCCTGGTAATATGACTAAATCACTTATAATCCCTGCTTATTTTATGAAATAAAGAACTCAACACTATAAATGCAGACTAAAATATCTCTGTTAAGAAGCTAAAATCTCAGGGCACTCATGACACTATCCATTTGTATTTTAGATGCAAATCAGGACAACAAAAGTTTTAAATACTAAAGGATTTTTAAGGCACTTTTCTTAAAGGAGCAATCAATATTTGCAAGTTTCTGGTCTGTTAAGAAGGTCAGCAGACAGTCTTTGAATAAGTAGATCGCTTGCTGTGATCTTTAGACTCTTATTTTTGTTTGTTCCATTGAGATTCGAAGGACTGATTGGTAACCTTTTATTTAATAACTTTGCATCTTTTGGCTGAGGTGCAATTTTAGGTGCAATCAAGTTTTCTTTGTGTGAAAAAAAAAAAAGAAAGAACACACCACTTCAATTAATAATCCTCCTCTATTAGATAAATTACTTCACTTTGTCTATACTTCTTTCTGTCCTCTTGAGCATAGTTACAAATGACTACAGCATCAGAAAGATATCACATTCTTTGGGGAGCTGACACTAGAAACTGGAGTCATTTATAATTGCTTTAGAACTGGCATTCCCAGAGCTCGTTTCTGCCACTTTCAGTCTAAGTGGAGACAATATGAACACAACATATACCCTATTTACTCTATGGAAGGTCATTCAGTTTTGTTCAGGTAAGAGCTGTAGGAAAAAATCCTACATAACAGAGCAGTATCTTCAAAGTAATAGGTCACATAGTTAATTCTGAATTTCCATGGAAATTCTACTAAAGTTCTATTGCAGCCATATTGACACCAAATGAGTCTATCAGAATTAATATTTTCAACTATAAATATCAAGGAGATAAGAATGATCGAGACATAATTTTTAAATCCTACACAATGAAAAAGATTTTTAAAAAAAGCCTTAAAGAAGCTACAAAGCTTTGCCTGGTAACACACAGTAACATCTCTAGGCTTGCTTGTATGCAACAGTCAAAGTGGGAATGTGAATTTATAGCATGCTTGATAATCAGCAGTAACTCACTAGATGTGCAGAGTATAGCTGAACTTACTTCACGTGAAGGCACTTTCAGTGCTGTGTCCTCTAGCAAGTAAGGAGTAAGAACTGCACTGCTCAGTGAGAGTAATCTTTGCTGATGAAAAATCTTTTCCTTTACAGGATTTACATTCATTATGGGTCACAAACCCACAAGTTAAATTGTAATTCACTATAATGGGTCTTTGAAATAATTGTTTATTTACTTGTCTTCCTCCCTCACAACTTTGAATAGATAATGAGGACTTATTACAGAAAATCACATGTTAGTTTGTGAAGACCACATTGTTAGGCTGAGTAAGGGATGTAGATCAGGAAGTCAAGTTGCTACATTCAAAGTGCATCATTCATTTTCTCCTAGGCAAAATGCTACAATAGTCTGTACTTGAGTTGGGTTTTGAGTGACCCACAAATGATTGCATAGGCAAGTCCAAGACATGGTAACTGCTTCGATTCCTAATAACAATATAAATCTGAGCATCTGCTTCTGTACTGCATTGCAGTTCATGGTTCACTGCATACACCATGATACACATGTGAAATATAGGAATTAAACAATAATCACCAAAATTAGCTGCGAAATGTTTTTCCTACTGGGCAGCTTGAATGAAAGCCGTGGATCTAATTGCCTGGACCAATTTAATTCTCCCTCAGTACCTCCAGACTATTGGTCTTCTTCAACAATTGATGTGTCTAATCTCATCCTATATTAAAAAAAATAATTTAAAAATTTATTTCTACAGTTGTATTTAAATGCAATTGAAATAATTATTTTTCAATAATTTCTTCATGACTATTTCTTATTCTCTATCTTTTTTCCTGGTTCATGTAGATGAAAGAAAAAAATCATATTAAAATAAGGCTATAAAGCTACTAGTCAGTACTGGTTTTTTCTTTAATCAAAACTGAATGCATTATCTACCTATTTTATCTTGTCTATATTTGGCTGATAAATTTTCTCTATGACTGTCTCAGAGATACATGAGAGAGTAAATTTTAGAAAATTTTGTCCCATTGATTGCATATCATGAATCATTCCAGCTACAGAGTTTGGAACAGGTATTAAAAAATACCTGATACTTTGTGCATTTTCCCAGCATTGTTAGCAAGACAAGAGTTACCTGTAAGCCAAAAAAGTGAAAGCTTGGGATGATCTTTGAGTACTGCATTCAGTTTCAGGCTCCCCAGTGTAAGAGGGACAAGGATCTACTCGAGAGGGTCCAATGGAGGACCACAAGGATGATTAGAGGACTGGAGCACTGCCTTATGAGGAGCAGCTGAGGGACCTGGGGCTTTTTAGTCTGGAGAAGAGAAGACTGAGAGGGGATTCAATAAATATTTATAAATATCTGAGGGCTGAGGTCAGGAGGGGGAAAGAACAGGCTCTTCTCACTTGCTCCCTGTGATAGGACAAAGAGCAATGGATGTAAGCTGCAACACAGGAGATTCCACCTCAATGCAAGGAGGAATTTCTTTACTGTAAGGGCCACAGAATACCAGAACAGGCTTCCCAGAGGGGTTGTGGAGTCTCCTTCTCTGGAAGATTTTCAAGGCACAACTGGATGAGTTCCTTTATGACCTGAGATAGATCGTATGGTCCTGCTCTGGCGGAGGGGTTGGACTGGATGATCTGTTTGGTTCCCTTCCAACTCCTAACATCCTGTGATCTTGTGATCCTGTGATCCTGTGAACCAAGAAAAATAACTTGTCACAAGGCTAAACTGTGTATATTTACCATTAATCTAAAGTGTTTCTGTATGGCATCAAAAGTCCCCTGTAGATCTATGTAGACACTCACCTGAAAAATATTTTTAGCTTAGCCAGAGGAAAAATGACAAACAAAGTTCCTGGAAGGATAAAATTAACAGAAACAAACCCAAACAAACAACAAGAAAAATGTGCTGGAATAAAATATAAATAGGGAAAAATTCTTGATGAATATAAAGAACGTAAGAGACATTGGGCTGGTCACCTCCAGACTGTAGGCATCACAACAAACAAAACATATTATAAAAACAGGCAGTGAAGGTTAACTTAAGAATTGTCAAAACAGTATGGGATTAAACAAAAAGAATTGCAAAAGCTGTGGAAGACAGGTCACCAGCAGTGACCAGTCCTTCTCTTCAAAATAGCAAAACATACCTGAAGAAAATAATCAGCTCCCTTGCCAAAAGCTCACTGTAATTACCGAGAATTGAACTGCTGTTTGAGTGTTATGGTGACAGATGGTAGAGCTACCTAATTTATTTTTTCTCACTTTGCTGCCTAAATACTTCCTGCCATTAAGTCATATTAAGGAACAGAATTAAGCAGTGGCCAGAAAGGTCATCTGCCTATTTCATCCTGACACAAACTCTGCCTCACCTGAGAGTTTCCAGGTCTGTTGAAACGGGAAAGTGTGTGAACAACAGCCAGGAAGCACTGGTCAGGAAAATACTTTTTTCTGAAGACTCATGGGTAATTCTGTGGTACTCAGTGCCTGTAAGCCATCAGATAAAAAGTTGTAAAAAAAAAAAAAAAAAAAAAANAAAAAAAAAAAAAAAAAAAAAAAAAAAGGGAAAAAACCCACAAAAAATCATTGTCTATGAGACTTTAGACCCAAACCCTTACATTTGAAATTAATAAATAAATAAATGGAAATTGGACTATAGGCAACTGTTGTCCTAGGCCTAAACAGGCCAAAATAGGCTTATACATGTCCTGGCTTGCCCAGACATGATTTTTTGCTTTCCCTCCTTCTGTTGTGGGGAGAAGCAACCACAGGAAAGAAAACAAAGAACCTGGAGCCACTGAGTCTGAGAACTGTGGCCTGCCCAGACTTGTGTTGCTCCTGTTTACATCCTGTGGTAAACAAGGTATGCACACTTGGTTTGTGCCTGCCTCATGCAAGGCCTGTGTTTTTCCCAAATTTGGGTAAAGCAAGGCTATGGCTTCACCTAATATGGTCAGGCTTGGCTCACTGCCATTCTGATTGGCTATTCTGTGGCCAAAGGCCCATTAGTCTTGGGCTGTATTGATAAAAACACCTGAAAATCTCCTGCTGAGTTGGGAAGTCCTGGAGATACACAGATCATCCAGAGAAATCAGGATAAGGTCAGAGATTGTCTGCCTCATTTCCCCTGCACCCTGAAACCTGGGAAGAATCAGAAGTCTCAGCGGATGACAAGACAATAACAGAATTCCCTGAAAGTGTTTGGGTACTGTCTGAAGCTGTAGCCGGCCCAGCCAGTCGGGAGATAATTTTGTGAGTAAATACTTAAAGCCTCTTGTAATTCACCATTGCCTTCTGCCACAAGCAGAAAGGAGCTCCTTGAGTCCATCTAGTGGGCAAGCAGAGTATTGACCGCAAGAACCTTCTCTTCCAGTTCAATTTGTTCTAGATCCTATGTTATTACTTGTGTAATGTTTCCATGATTGTTGCAGAAGAACCTAATTATTATTAAAATTAGTGGTTGGGGGGGCAAGACTCATGGATTTTGAAACTTAATAAACAATATTAATTTTTAAAATACCATCTTGCAATCAATTAAATACCCCTTCATAAGAGCAACATAAGTGCCAGATTTTTTTAATACATACCTTTCCACAAATTCTTTAAGTAGAATATTTGTGAATCATAGAATCATAGAATGGTAAGGTTGGAAGGAGACCTCAAGGATCATCTAGTTCCAACCCCCTGACATAGGCAGGGACACCTCCCACTAGTACAGGTCACTCAAGGCCTCATCCAACCTGGCCTTGAACACCTCCAGGGAGGGAGCAGCCACAACCTCCCTGGGCAACCTGTGCCAGTGCCTCACCACCCTCACTGGAAAGAACTTCCTCCTAACATCCAGTCTAAATCTCCCCTCTGCCAGTTTAAACCCATTGCCCCTTGTCCTGTCATTGCAAAATCTTATAAATAGTCCCTCCCCAGCCTTCTGTAGGCCCCCTTCAGATACTGGAAGGCTACTATAAGGTCTCCTGAAAGCCTTCTCTTCTCCAGGCTGAAGAGCCCCAACTCTCTCAGCCTGTCCTCATAGATCTGCTCCAGCCCTCTGATCATCTTCATGGCCCTCCTCTGAACCCTCTCCAACACTTCCATGTCCTTCCTGTGCTGGGGGCTCCAGAACTGCACACAGTGAAACATAATCACAGAAGCAATGTGTACACAATTGAAACTAATTCCTTTAAAATCAAATGAATATTCAAAGAAATGTTTGTTGTAGTTGTTCAATTCTAATTACTTATTTTTAACCTCTGTGGAAGTTAGATAAAGACTGATAATTGAGAGTTTGAAGGAGTAAAATAGCATTCTTCCACTAGTGCTGAAATAACATCGAGTTACATTTTTTAGAAACAATGTAAAACTGCAAATATTCAATTTATTGCAGGAAGCCATTGGCCAACTTAGTATGATAAAAGTATGGAAATGATTGTAATTTAAGAACACATGAGGGGGTACTAATATGTTAATTGCAATTAAAGCCTGATACCAATTCCAAGTAGGAAGTCCAAGTTTGAGGAGATTTGAATGAGAGCAGAAATGTTAATTAATAAAAAGGCTTTTACTTCATGTTATTAAGTTTTGTTGATGAATCTAGCAAGTAAGGTGACTTTCCTGACAAAAAGACATCTAGCAAGCTTACTGCTTCATGACAAAAGTCCATAGTTCCAATTGAGTCCCAAATATTCAGGTTGTTCCTTAAGCCACCACTACCATTCCTTGCTCCCTTATTGAACCAGTGAAGCACTGCAATATTAGGTAATTATGCAATTAGTGACTTTGGTACTACCATCAGAGTTAAAAATACAGTGTTTCATATGTGGAAGTCCCGAATAGCCACTAATTTTTTCTGTTAGAGAGACTGGGGTAGAAATCACTAAGTTGCCTTCTATTTAGTGTCCCTGGACTTTATCATGCTCATCAGAATGTCCTCCCCAGAAGTCACCACTCCTCTGATTTGATCTGAGTCCCTACAAACTTTGCATTAATTACATTAGCTCTTTTTTATTATATTCTTCATTTAACTAACTTGGAACTTACCACAGAAATTATTAAACTTCTTCACATCACACTCAGGCTAAGTACTGGTCAGCATGATTGATTATGTTTTATGCAAGCCGAAAACCGTAACTACACGTTACAGCAACAATAAAGGGAGTATTGCAGGCAGCAGCTGCATGTGCCCAAAGCAAACACTTCATCCCTGCTGTGACAGCATATGATGGAAAGCTCTTGCCACTTTTTCTTAGTGTGTATAACCAACTTCTCTTTTCTTCTTTCTCCTGTTTATTTGTATCTCAAATATAAATGAAATTTAAATACGAAGAAATACGTAGTAGAATTAAAATACTTATAGCAAAGCATAAGTATTGTAGTTAATATTGACTTTGTTATCTGATCTACCAACTAAGGATTTGCAAATAGAAATTCCTAATTTAAAGGTATAAAATATAGTCAGATTTTTTTTCTTTAGGACTGAGGGAAAGAAATAATGAGTCAGATATTAACTCTGTCTTCTTACTATTTCATATTGCACACCTCTCTTTTGGTTACGTATGCTGATGTGTCTGTCTGCTGCAAGTTCCAAAACCAAAAAAATACTTTTTGTCATCTGCTTTACTTACAATGTTAGCAACTTTTCTTCCCAAGCCTTTCATTTTCCTTTTAAAAAGACACTCAAACATATATCAATAGATTTCTTTGTGACTCTGACTAGCAGAGTTGTTTGGGAGGTTTTTTTTTCAGCAGTAGTAGGTGTTGAAGAATTTGAATTGAAATTTGAAGGTTCCTGGTTCCCAAGCCAGCAGGAGATGAGGTTTAATTGCTTGGAAATACATTTGCACAGCTGATACTGGGGAACAGAAAAAGTCTGTATGTCAAGAGCCTCTAAACTAATCATTTAGCCATAACATGCACCACCCCATACCTGGGGACAATGTAACAGTTAACAGCTTGAAGCTTCTGAAAATGAATGCAGCAACGAGAAGGTTCCTTCTATTTTTCTAATGCTATTCTTCACCTTGAATAAACTAATAGAAGAGAAATCTCTTATTTTCAGTTCTGTCAGTTCAAATGAAAACAATTGTGTATTCACCTAGTTTTAGCACTGGAGTTTATTAGATCTGAGGCCATTCATTGAGGTAACAATTTTGAAGTTGCTCAGTTGTTAATACACTGCCTGTATAAACTTTGGGGCTGCCTATTACATCTGGTTACACTCTGGAGACTGAGATTTGATTTCCATCACTACAGATCAGGTCAAGAATTAACAATTAGCCATTAGTCACTAGATTTCAATTTACCATAATAGAAGGTCATTTCTCCTGGGCGTTTTCTCCCTGGAAAGGAAGAAGAAACATAGGAAACTATCAAGCTTTTGGAAACTAGGGTGTGGAAAAGGTGGGAATGTCTTCTGAGACAATAACAGGGATAAAGCTTTGTATTGCTTTTTGAGCTCACTATTTTACCATGGGGCAGCATGTGAATATATTGACAGTGTCAAGTACAACAACAGTTAGCTTACTCTTTCTTCAAATCTCAGTGAAATGGAAAATCTATTTAATCCTACCAATAACCAAACATTGTTCCTGATTCACTAGAGGCAGGTGAGACACTGAGAAATTTCCTACCTCTTGATGCTATCATTATTCCTTTCCTGTGGCATATAAGTAGGGCAGAGTAGAAGCACAGGTCTGCCCCTTTTTTTTTGGTGTACTTCACTAACTAACCTTTTTTTGCAGCCACCAGCTAAGAAACTACTGATTCCACTCTCTTGTTACTGCTGCAGAGGGGCACCAAAGCACTTTTGTAAGCACAGCAGTTGTGGTGAGCAGGGGAGCCCAGTTTCAGTGCCAGTGCTGATTCAGGCTACAAAACAGGTAAGGGAGTAAGTAACACCTATGTAGAGCTGGGGCTACATCTGAAGACATTTCCTTCTGCTCTCCAGAAATGCTATTTTCTTCTAAATCCTTAAGTGCCTATAAAACACATAAGCATGAGATATGACTGAGCTGTTGTTGGTTAACTTTCTAATTCAAGGTGCTCTCAGAAGGAGAATATGGATGAATGTGTAACTCACTTCCAGTTGCCACTTGAGAGTATCAACTTGGCAGTGTTCCTTTAAAATTGAAAGGAGAACTGTCGCATTTCATAAGGAATCAACTATTTCCCTATGAACTGATCAAAGGTGTAGGAAGAAAAATGGTGGTGAAACTCAATTTTGTTAAGAAAGTTAATCAAGGATAAAGAAAGGGGGAAGACATGGTCGGTGAAAAAGTAGGTAACATTTCAGATCAGATCCTTATTTTTAATGGAGAGTAGCCACCAAAAAAAAAGAGGTTATAAAGGCAGCCTTAAAACTTAGAGGATGTCAATTTGTCTTACCTAAAATCGGTATTTCTAATTAATGAAAACAGAGAAGGGATTCCACGCCCATTGTTAACCTGATTAACAGTCAGTTGACAATTAACTATAGAAAGGTTAAAGGGCAGGGCTTTTAATCTATACGTTGATGATTTCTTGGGGACTGTGTGGTGTGAAAAAAGAACCTGATATGCTTGATGCTATTAAAAGCACAATCAGCTTGTCTAAATCCATTAGCACTCACTTTTCCTCCAGATAAGTGTTAATCTAGCTTTTGGTATGATCTTTTCAAAGTAAATTTCATATCATTCTTAGTAATACTTATAAGCGTGAAACATTTCATTCACTATATGATGAAAATGATTTTTCAGGAATTGCTGAAATGCATTATGTATTCTCCAATTAAGTCTATTTAGCACATTGAATAAATTTCTGATAGTCTTCAAGTTAAATAGAAGACTTGTCAGAGAAGAAGTATTCTTATTGAAAGCACAGCTCAACATGTAGGGCACAATGTTATATTCCGTAAGTTTCTTATTTATAGCATAATGAAGAGTGAAACAAATCTGAACACTCTATTTAAATGAAAATCAGAAATATTTTCAGTCCTACTTCATTGCTTTTAGACCCAAAATGTTTTAACTTGACATTTTCTCTGAGTATTTTATGAGGTATTCCTTGACTCTCTAAATAGCTGTATGAGAGAGAAACTTCATTTGTTTTTTCATTGCAGTTTCAAAAACACTTCTTACAACGACCTTGACAATAAAGAAACTTGTAGGGCTTTTGCAGTATGACATTCATTAGTAAGCAATGCATAAAGAATGCTAATACTGTGTAGCTGAAATATATAAAGAATTGGATTTTTTGGTATATGTACACACTCAAGATGTGTAACTTCAATGACAAGAGATGCAGCATATGTAGTTAGAATATTCGGAAAGGTTGTGTTAGAGTTAAGATCAGTTAGGAGAATCTCATAAACATAAAATCAAACCTGCTTTCTCAGCATATAATAATATATTTTTAACACTTATGTAATGATGAATTTAAGTATGACTTAAATCTTCTAAGTAATAAACTATTACCTATAGCTTTGAATCTGATTTTCATCAGCTTCAGAGCTTATATTCTACTGTAGGTTTCCATCCTATATGTCAACATTTCAAAACAGGTTTGGAAAATAGAATGAAATATTTTGATGGTCACTGTCATAGCTTTGTTTATTAAAAAAAAAAAAAAGTCAAATTGATGCTTCCCAATATATAATAAATCTTGGCTTTACCTCCCCATAGATTACATCTGTATCTTCAGAGAATCTCAGTCAGTCTGGTTCATTTAATGGGCAGATGCATGTCATGCAATTCTTGATGAGAAGCTTCTGAGCATGCTTTGGCCATATCTACTTTCAGCTGTCAGATCGATTTCTCTTGGGTATCTTTCCTGTTGCTGTGCATCAGAGCAAAATAATATTTTATTGTTGGTCATAATTAATAATTCATTGAAATGCACCAAATGAACACACAAAAAAAAGAATATGGATATAAATCTTATTAGGTCCCTGGATAAAGTCACAGTATGCTTTTGTATTTTGAATTTCTAGGCATATATTATACAATACAATATTGGAACAAGCTGAGAAATGTAATATAAAAATTTGATAAATTGTTTTCTGCCTGTAAATGAGAAAACAGACTTGTAAAATGTGAAATGAACCATTCTGGCAAAGTAGAATTTGAGCTTAGAGTGTAAACACTTGAGTTAATGGCTGGGGTATCTCTGAGTCTCAGAAGCTATGGTGCACAGGGAGGGTGAAAGTGAGGTTATGGAAGCTCTTCAATATTTTACTTTGAACATCCTTACAGGCCTTAATTAGACAGATTACCTGTTATGCATGGTACAGTGTGCTAAACAGTTTTAAACTGGCTTTGTCCTCCAGGCAAATGGAAGGCAAAGTCAAAAAGAATTACACTCTACACAAATAACAATGAATGTACTATTAACAATTGTAGCAAAAAACCTGAGACATTCCCAGTCCATACACTATTTAGTTTTTAACTTTACCTATACAATAGAGTTTGTTAAATATTTACTGACCATTTGAAGTCATGTACCTAACCTGTCCACCTCTTCAGTGCCTCAATCTGCATGAAAACATGATGACATTTAATGTTACAATTGATTTTTTTTTTCTTATTTATAGCTGAGAAGATAGGACAATATAAGGGAACCTTTTTTTAACTGAAAAAAAAAAAAAAACCACAAAAAAAAATTCTTTATTTACAAGTGGATTTTTTAAATTTGAGTTTGACTCCATAGCTATAGTAGAAGGCATAGAGGAACAGTAAGTTTACCAATGATTTCAGGACATGAGTTTTAATCTGCTGGATTTATGCTAAATTCCTGAATTTGTTCAATTGGTTTATTCAGCCAGCCACCTACAGGGAAGGTCACCACATCAAGCAATCCTGTCAGTATTTTGTATGAATTTGGAACAGAACCTTTTTAAGGCCAGAGGTTTAGGAACATAAACCAGATGTACTCACTTGAAATAGTCTACTTATTAAAAAAGGTCAAACACTTACATCTTTTTAAAACTTTACTGTCAGACACACTCCCTAGAACCACAAATTTTACTGTTCTGAATGGTATGAGTTTCACTAATTTCACAGATGAGGTATGTCTTCCAATCTTTGCCACGAATGCATCAATTCTCCTTTTATAGTCTAATATTGCTTATAAGAATGTAACATTGAATCAGATGAATATTTTTCAAGGTAATAGTTTTTTAAATCCCCTTTCACATTTTTTATTTTTATAGTTCAGAATTACTGCAAGATATTAATTCATACATTAGTTTACAAAACCGGTTTTGCAGGCAATGATTTGCAAGCATTAATCTAGATAACTATGTGGTTAGTGTGAACGTGTTTATTTTGGTGGGGGATTTTCTTTCCATATATACATACATATACATATATACACACACACACACACACACACACACACACACATATATATATAAAAAATAATCAGATGAAATATTAATTAGCTATTAATGCAATTTAACTCCAGGTCTGCCTGCTAAACCATTTAACTAAACTGTCTGTGTTGACTGACAGGATCTTGTTTATTGATATTGTCATATGGTGAATCAGTCAATTTACAAGACATATGAGGGGAAGGAGTCAAAACTTTTTCCAGCTTCCACCCAAGACACTGAATATTGATGTGACCTCTATCCAATCTGACTGAAAAGTCAGATAAATGTTCAGAAGTACTTCAGGGCAGTAGATGCTGTTGCAGCAGTAGGTATAGTGAGAGATTTTATTTTCAAAAATTAATATAATTTATTAATTTTGATATCCAGGGCTCTCACCACTGGCCACAATTTTAATTGCAATGGTCATGAAAACATTATACAGAGGAAAAGGCAGAATCTAGAACAGTTGAAAAGTAACTAGCAAAATACAAATGTTAAATCATTAGAACTGCAAAAAGAGGTTCTTGCAGTCGATTATGCCACTTTCCCACTAGAGGAACTCGAGAAGCTCCTTTCTGCTTAAGGCAGAAGGTGCTTGGATTCAGTTACAGAGTTTTGCAGAGTTTTGCAAAGAGGCTTTTGAGTATTTACTCAGAAAAGTTATCTCTAGGTTCCCAAGGCTAAGTAGTTTCCAGACAGTACCCAAACACTTGCAGGGAGTTCTGTCGATATCTTGTCAGCCCTTGATGCTTCTGCTTCTTCCCAGGCTCTAACAAGGTGCTGGGAGAGAGGCAGATGATCTCTGACCTGATCCTGACTCTCGGCTCCAGACTTAGCATGGAGTTTTGCAGAGATGTCTTGCAAATGCGCAGATGGGCTGTGTGAGCCTATTCCGTGAAGCACTTAATGCCTCTTCCTGGTCAACTTGAAGCAAGACTGTTTCCAAGTATACAAACCCAAAATCTCAGGGCTTGTTATTATGTAACAGGCGGATTGTTGCAGAGCATGGCAGGTACAACAGCAGTGAGGCAGAATCACAATAAGGCAGAGCGCGTCTTTACCTGCTCATCTCTTTTATCAGTGTAGCCCGAGACTAATGGGTCTTTGGTCACAGATCAACCAATCAGAATGGTAGTTTGCCAAACTTGACCATATTAGGTAAAGTCAGGGCTTACTTTTACCTTTTTAGGGCAGAACATAAACAAGTGTATAAATATGCGCATGTACCCTGTTTACAAGTTTGGAAGGGACATGGAAGAAGTTGGAAGGCACCAGTGTCGGAGAGAAGTAATTAGGTACTGCAAGATGATATTATAAAAATATTAATATATACTTTATTAATATTAAATAATC
>WBNM01018248.1:0-31116 GCA_013399055.1 Ramphastos sulfuratus | reverse complement strand
TTAGGCCTACCACGACAACCAGGGTCTTTGTTTTCCTTGTCTTCCTTTCCTGCCCTTGCTTCTCTCAACAACAGGAGAGAGGGGAAACAGGGAAACATGTTTGGGCAAGCTAGGACATGTTTAGACCTAATTTGGCCTATTATGGCCTTCCATGACAGATGCTGAAAGCATCCTTTCTCCTTCCATTCTCAGCTCTACCCTTCTTGCCATAGCCCCTCAAAGAAATAGAGTGGGGAGGGGGGAAAAAAAAAAAGGTATCTGATATATCAATCAAAAGTTATAGCAGAGCTGAGAAAATGAAACACCTGGCTTTGATGATGTACAGCAAAGAATGTATAACTGATCAATTGCTGCTAAATGTCTGTAGTTATGCTTTCAGTTGTATGGATAATTTTCTTATTTTGACGACCTAATTTGCTTGAAGATGGTAGGAACCCTGGTGTTGTAAAGAAAGAAAAGCAAAGCCACTGAAAGAAGGTGATATTTTGCCTTCTGCTTGAGCTACACTACATTGTCCCTCACCAATACTGAGCAACTATGCAGAACAAGGACAACCTCAGTGAGATAATGAGCTGCTGTAAAAACAAGCAATCGAACAAACAATAAGACCACAAAAAACCCCAAACCTGTTCCCCACAAAAAACCCACACCACAATTGAGAACAATTTTACTTGGCTATACTCAGATAGTTTGTTCTATTGTAAATTTGAAGAACTCTTTTTTTCAGTGTGTTCTTTATTCTCAGTGACCTGCAGATGACTTTCCATTTATAGGTCAGAAACATTATGCACCCTTCAATGTATATCCCAATATTTTTAAATACTTGAATGAAATTCTGGTCCATGCCTACTGAAATTAGCACAGAAGAAAACCTGAAACAATACTGCATATGCAGTAAATTATTTCCTGAAAAGTTTTTGGGGAGTTTTTGGAGTTTTTTTTTTGTTTGATCTTTTTTTTTGGTTTTTTGGGTTTTTTTTTAATTCAATTTGGTATTGTAGTCTTTGAGAGGTTAAACAAGTGATTTGGAAATATTTATTCTTTCAGATGTAGGATCTAAAGAATATATCTAGCATAAGCCATTTCCCAAAGGAGTCTTCCTTGGTTTCATAGTGTTATATCTGAGGAAAAAAAAATGCCCAAAAAGAAGACCAACTTTAAACAAGTTTATTTTCTAGTCCTCTACAGATATGTTTTCATAGATCATGTATATCAGAAAAAAAAAAGAAACTTCTATCTGCCAGTATTAATATATTTTATAGTTACTCTTATACTTTCAAGCTAAAAAAATCACAAATGAATGAGGAAAATAGTGTAAGAATCTCCTTCTAGTACTATTTGTTATTTTACTACTATTTCTTAAAAAGCAGACAGTTGAATGGACCTCTTTTCTTCTTTGGATAGTTTGTTGATCTAGCATGCTAGTCTTATGCTCCCAGTGATAAAGCTTAGAAATTTTTGGGTTCTTTTAATCAATTTTAGTAATTGGAACTGTAAGTACCTGGCACACAAGTTTCAAAGGTTGAATGGACAGATTTTGATGTATTTCTAATTGTGTAAAATTTGAATTGGTTCGTTATTATGCTAGTATTAGCTCAGGCTTCTATTTAAGGTTAAATATTATACTGAATAGTTAGGACAGGCTTATTGTGGGGCTTTTTTGTTTGTCTGTTTTCTTGGGTTTTAATTACATTCTTGGTACCTGATTTTTTTTTTTCTTTTGGGTGGGGAGGAGAGGGAGAGATACTATTAGATGAGATATATTGCTCTATTTCAGAGCATTTGCTTTTAGGATGGCCTTTTCAAGAACATTTTACAAAACCAAAACAGAACAAACAAAAAAACCATGATGTATCAAAATTTCAGAGCTGTAAGAGCTATAGTAACTGCAACATACAAATTCTTTCTGTTCCTTTGAAAATGCTCATCTCACTATTTCCTACTTTTCCCGTGGGGGCACCATATTTTCATTTTATTTCTGCTAATTAAAGTGTCAATATCAAAATTCATCACGATATTTGAGATTGCGTGGATTTAAATCATTCTATTAATAGAAGGTCATGAGAAAATGTAAATAAAAATATTAAACTATGAGATATATCTTGAGTTTGTGAATCTGTCATTATTTGTTTTGTTGTTTTCTAAACCCTATTTTAGTTCTCAGTCAAGGGGAAAAATAATTGTCTTGGTCTGAAAAAGGGAAGTTATAACATGAACCTTAAAAAGGCATCTGATGGAACACTGCTATTATATGGATATCCAAGGACAAGGCTTAAACACACATTGATGAACTGTAACTAGATAATGTGAAAAATCTCAATGGAAAATGTATAAATATGGGAAGCAAAGTGATATATTAAAGAGTATAGTGGAAAGCTGTAAGAGAATCTGGAATTAGCAGATCCATCTCAGTTGTATCTCAACTTCTGTGAGAAATGCCCTGAAAATAATAAAATAAAGTGCTGCCATAACTTGGATTTTCTGACAACTTCACCTTAGCCATGAAGATTTGAACTGCTATTTCAAACCCTATCACACATGAAACTGTGATACTGTGATACTGATATGAAATTGAAATAACTTCAACAAAGGTCGGAAATACTTGGGATTACATTTTTTCTAATGTAATCTAATTGCTGTTTGTTGTTCAGAGTTTTCTACCAGTACAGTGCTGGCCTCACTGGGTTGTGGTCTTGATGAGAATTTTTGACAAGATGCTCACTGACTCGCTCAGAATAGAGATTTTGGAATGTAGTCTGTGGGATGCTAAGGTCCTTGAACACATTACATCAATAGATTAAACAAACAGCAAAACAAACAAACAAACAAACAAAAACCCCACAAAACCATTTTCAAGTATTGTAACCCCACCTGGAGTACTGTGTGCAGTTCTGGAGCCCCCAGCACAGGAAGGACATGGAACTGTTGGAGCGGGTCCAGAGGAGGCCATGAAGGTGATCAGGGGGCTGGAGCAGCTCTCCTATGAGGACAGGCTGAGAGAGTTGGGGCTCTTCAGCCTGGAGAAGAGAAGGCTTCCAGAAGACCTTAGAGTAGCCTTCCAGTATCTGAAGGGGGCCTACAGGAAGGCTGGGGAGGGACTATTTACAAGGTCTTGCAATGACAGGACAAGGGGCAATGGGTTTAAACTGGCAGAGGGAAGATTTAGACTGGATGTTAGGAGGAAGTTCTTTGCAGTGAGGGTGGTGAGGCACTGGAACAGGTTGCCCAGGGAGGTTGTGGCTGCTCCCTCCCTGGAGGTGTTCAAGGCCAGGTTGGACGAGGCCTTGAGTAACCTGTACTAGTGGTAGGTGTCCCTGCCTATGGCAGGGGCTTGGAACTAGATGATCCTTGAGGTCCCTTCCAACTTTACCATTCTATGATTCTGTGATTCTTTTTGCTGTAATAGTGCTCTTCAATTTTTTAATCATTCTTCAGTAATATCTTTTACCTGATAACGATGATTTTTGAGACAACAGAATATTACTACCCATGATTTTATCATATGAGGTACTTTGTAAATGGGACAAAGATGTATCTTCACCAAGAATGTTATTCTTTGCCACTTGTTCTGAAAAAATGTTTTAGACTGTTCACAGTTATCTGCTACCTGTGCAGGTTAACACTGTTTCCAATTATGACAAAGTAAACGTATGCTGTAAAAGCCTCTGCTGCTTTATATTCTGTGTGTCACCTAACACTCTTTTGCCCTCTTTGCCTTTTATACTCCTGTTATGCTCTGGACTGATGGTTTCAATGATTTTCCTCTTCCTGATCATTGTGCTGGATGATTGTTCTATTAAACTCAGAATCCCTAAATTGGTTCCTTGCTTCACACATGATCATTTTATATTTATCTCATGCTTATACAAACATTTCTAAACTTCTCTGTCTTAAAAAAATAGTGAGGTTCATAACAAGGACTTGAGAAGTTTTTTCAGTTAGTGATCTATGAGTGACAACATATGTGATTTTAGAGAGTTTTATTGATACCAAGGAAGTCATTCCATCAGCCAGATGGAACGTTGGTGGATTCAAACATGCTTCCAATTCTCTCTCTCCTCAATTTTGGAAAGCATTAACTTTTGCATGAAGAGAATGCATACTGTGGAGCTGCTGCATTTTCAGCAAAGGCAACAAGCAAGGGTGGTTCTATACAATTTTTAATTTTTTTTTTTCTGATTAAGCACAAAAGTCCTTCAGATAGCTGTAATATAAAAGTAAAGTGCCTCTACAGAAACATAGTTTTGGAAGTCCTAGTTGCTAATTTACATGACTACTTCCATGACTTCTTTTGATATCTGAAAAGGCATTTAATACTAGGCTATTTCTAAAGCTATTACAGGAAATATAATTTGCTGAACTCCATGTGTTTTATTTGTTTGTGACTAAATTGTTCTATCTATATTTATTTCTTGAGAATATGATTAATACTCCATTCTTAAAAACTGTGAAGTANGTTCAAGGCCAGGTTGGATGAGGCCTTGAGTGCCCTGTGCTAGTGGGAGGTGTCCCTGCCTATGGCAGGGGGTTGGAACTAGATGATCCTTGAGGTCTCATTCCAACCTTACCATTCTATGATTCTATGATTCTATGATGTTACCACCTCCTAGGACAGTGCACATTCTTTGTGTCAGGTGTAGCTACTCATCCAGCTGAACCTCTAAAAACCCACAGCACCAGAAAAGGTCGAAGAATAAGTAAATGCAAAATTGAATCTGCCACCCAGGAAGGGAAACTCTCTACCCCATTCCATAAAGCTTAAGTACTATTTCATACAACTGTTAAATGCTTCTTGCTACATTTCCATCTGGTAGTCAAAGTTATTCCCTCTCTTTGTCAATTTACAAAGCATAACATCCTCAAGCTGCCTTTTAAAGAATGTTTACTGCTCTAATATTTCAATTATTAATGGAATAATAAAGTAAGCCTAGATTTGATTATGTGCTCACTGAAAACGTAAGGAAGAAAATTAAAAGGAGCTGTTTCTATTTATAATATAATGTGGAAAAAATAACCAGCATTTAAACTTTTTGGAGGAGTTGTATTTTCTTTTAAATTGAGGCAAGGTATTTTAATTACCATTGTAAAGTACTTAAAAACACACTCCATAAAAATGTCCTATGTTCACTAATATAAACAGTGTTCAAACTAAGATTTTTTTAAAGTGTGTATCATTGGCTTGGATTAACCTTATAAGTAATCATTACAATCCTTTATTTAGCAGTGATTTAGTCTTTACTGATTTCAGTTATAAATCAAGTTTTCTGTTGAACAGAGCTTAGAGAATTCATACTCTGTGAGGTAACAAGGGAAAAACTTGCAAAGAAAATCTCAGCAGATATCAGAGACACTTAGAGTGAGAAGAGAAATAAAGAAGGAAATAAATCACAATAAAGATAAATTGTTGCTTTCTCGGTTTGGCTTGGACTGGTTTTCTTTATAGCAAAATGCTCCTTTGAAACCCTACTGGTTTCAAGGTCCTCACTTACTACTTTTCTCTGAAGATTTTGTGGTGAGAAATTATGTTGCATTATATTTAGAGTTTTAGGGTTCGATTCTACCTGGCACGGTGCAGAATATGTAAATAGTTCTGTGGCCTTCACAGGAAAATTATATTTGGTCTTAAATGCCTTGCTAGGTAGAAGCTTCCTGTGGCAAAAATTCAGAAATCCTACTTGAGAAATGAGTAAAATATGTATTTTACTCATCAATATTAGTGCAGTTCTCAGTAGTCTTTAACCTTTTGCCTCCCATATTCCTTGCTGATCTCTAATTGCTTAATTTTGTGTAACCACTTGCTGAAGAAAACATATTGCAGGTACACTTGTCATACTATTTAGAACATCTACCATGTCTTGACATTCTGCATCCTAGTAAAATTGCAATTGTCATGATGTCAAGTATACCTCACAAGCCCTGATACTCCACTTAGAAAAATGAACATGGCATTGATTTTCCAAAAACATTTATGTTCCCGCAATATACATAGGAAAGAGTTTGGGTTGCTCAGCCTGGAGAAGAGAAGATGCTGGGGCAATTTATAGTGGCCTTTTGGTACCTAAACAGAGTCTACAAGAAGGTAGGAAAGAAATTTTTTAGAAGGGCACATAATGATAGGACAAGGCATAATGGTTGTAAATAGAAAAAGGGTACATTTAGGTTAGATAGAAGGAAAAAAATCTTCATTGTGATGCTGAAGAACAGGTTGTCCAGAGAACTTGTGGGTGCTCCATGGAAATGTTGGATGTGACTGTGAATAACTCAGTCTAATAGAAGGTTGTTGTGGTAGGCCAGAATAGGCCTGAACATGTCTTGGCTTGCCCAGACATGTTTTTCTGCTCTCTCTCCTTTCTGTTGTTGGGAGAAGCAACTGTGGGAAGGAAGACAAAAGGGCCCTGGTGCCACCATGTCTGTCCAAACTTGTTTACAGGGTACCCCCACATGTTTATGCACTTCTTTGTGTTCTGCCCTCAGGGGTAAAGGCAAGCCCTGAATTTGCCTAATATGGTTAGGCTTGGCAGAGTGCCATTCTGATTGCTAATCTGTGTCCAAAGGCCCATTGGACTTGGGCTACATTGATAAAAGAGATGAGCAGGTATAAAGACAATGTGCTTGCTGCTTGCTGCTGCTGGCATTGTTTCTGCCTTATTGTGGCAGTGTTCTGCCTCCCTGCCCTTTTGCATCCTGGTGTACTTTGCTATAAGCTAGCTCTCCCACAAAGTAACAAACACTGATGCTTTGGGTTTGTCTGCCTGGAAACTGCTTGGAGTTTACCGAGAATAGGCACCAAATGCCTCCATGCGATACATTTGCTTAGCCAGTGTGACACCTGCCAGTCTTCTGCCAAGACTGCATATCTTTAAGACACCCTGCCTGCCCTCTGCAAGCCTTCCTGCTGAGTCTGGAGCCAGAAGGAACCAGGACCAGGTCAGAGATTGTCTGCTTTTCTCCCAGCACCCCAGTTAAGAGCCTGGGAAGTTCAGAAGCCCCTCAACAGCTGACAAGACACTAACAGAATTTACTGCAAGTGTTTGGGTGCTGTATGGAAACTATAGCTAGCCCCATGAGTCAGAAGCTAATTTTGTGAGTAAATACTCAAAACCTCTTTAGCAAACTCTGTAATAGAATCTAATCAAATAGTAGCCTTCTGTCTTAAACAGAAAAGAGCCTCTCGAGTCCGTTTAGTGGGCAAGTGGTATATTGGCTGCAAGAACTTCTCTTCCAGTTCAATTGAGTTTAATGTTGTATTATTGGTAGTTACTTGTTCTAGATCCAGTTATTCCTTTGTATAATGTTTTCATGACTGTTGCATAGAACCAGCTATTATTAAAAATTACTGGATGGGTAGTGAGAGAGTCCTGAATATAAAAATTAGCAAACAATCCCACCTCGCATTAATTAATACCCTCCATTACAGAGGTGTCCCTGCACAGGAGAACTTGAACTATTTATATTTAAAGTTCCTTCCAATCCAAAACATTCTATGATTCTACAATGTGAATAAACCTTTTATTCAGTCTTTCTACTTCTGCATGGCTGAACAGGAGACAAGATTTAGTAGTGAAACCAACAACTGAAGGAATGAAAGAGAAGAATTTAACTCCAGTCTCCGGGACACTTGGCAAAATAACTAAACACCTAAAATCGTGTAGAGTTCAGTCATTTGTCTGTGACTTAGTTCCTGTTTGCAAAACAAATTTAATTGTACTTCTTTACTCACCAGAGTTGTCGTGACAATATGTATATTAAAGATTGAGGATAATGGGGACAGTACAAGCACAATCAGCACTCAGTGGTCTGGCCATACATAGAACTGAATACTGATTCAATTGTAAACTGCAGCTCAAAGCCTTATAGCTCTGCTCAGCAGTCCAGAAAATTCTGAACTCCAGTTCAGACTTGTTTCCCTTTCCTCAGCATGTTTGGTCCTGTGTAAGCATGTGCATTTAGTATTTCTGCTTAGGACTCAGTATATTTTGACACTTGTAAGAAAGTCAAGAACAGCACAGCCTCTCATTTTTTTGAAATCTGGCCCTTTGTGTCATTCTTTCTTCCTCTACTACAACTAAGAAGAAAATTTCTTAGAAAGCACCATGTCTCCATTCTAGGCCAGTTCTCTGACAGGTTGTCACATAAGAAGCACAACTGTAGATTACTTTATTACAGTCTCAAAGAAGTGATTAGAATGAAGAAATGTGGCTCACATTACCAAAGGGAGTCGTAACATCAGCCTTCAACAACAGCACAGACATAATTTGCAACAATTTTAGATATAGGGCAGAAAATATAACTCATCAACCAGATGAGTAGCTTCCCTCTCCATTGTTCCTGCAGTGTTGGCGAGCCTTGGAAGAACACCTGAAAAACTGGCCCACCTTTCACAGGTACAGACTTCTGCAGAGCAAGCAGCATCCTCATTAGTACATAAATACTTCCCCCTTAGTGCACTTCTCTTTACTGTCCCCTAAGATTGCCATTGGCACTATATTATTTTACCCCCAGGTAAAATGCCCAAAGCACACAGCCCTTTGGATACTGAAAATCTGTTACTGTGGTATTTATTCTGCATCTGCAGACTGAATGAGCAAGGGAATAGGGTAAGATTTGCTCTAGTAGGCTGGGAATTTTAAAGAAACTAGGTTACACTCAATATACTGATTTTAAATGACTTTATTAAAACTTTCACATAAGTGTTTCCTAAAATCTAATAGTGATATTATTATCAGTGTACAAAGTTTGGAAATTGAAAAAGCAGAGATAAATAAATTATTTGTTACAAAAAAGGGCCTCGCAGGTCTCCGGGGAAATGGGATATTCTAATTTGTTTATACAGACAGAAATAAATTGCATTTGGTAAACATCATGTTAGTCATTTGCAAACATGATAAGTGTAGGCATTTTTATTTATTTCAAAGATTTTGCACTGCACAATGGATTTATTTTGAATTGTGACTTAGTAAGACTTGAATTTCCTTCCTTCCTTCCTTCCTTCCTCCCTCCCTCCCTCCTTCCCTCCCTTCCTTTCTCCCTCCCTCCCTTCCTTCCTTCCTTTCTTCCTTCCTTCCTTCCTTTCTTCCTTCCTTCCTCCCTCACTCCCTCTCTCACTGCCTCCTTCCCTCCCCTTTACCACTCCTTTTTCTTGTTTTCTTTGACTTCCAAATCACAAGGAAAAAAACCCTCATTGCTTATTGTATGCGTGCAGAGAATGGCTGTGGTCTTGGCTATTAGGAAAAAAGCAGCTTTCAAATCATTTTAGAAAGTAGTAGCTATTTCAGGAATGGTAGGAAATACCAGAACAACATGAAGGTTCAAAATAAAAGGTAAAGAATTGAGTTGTTCAATGTGTTCTTGCTGTAGTGAAGACCTTTTACATTTGAAAACTATCAGAAATATTAAAGCCTTTTAGACTCTGTGGTATTTTCTGGTTGCAGCTGTCAACAAGTTAAAAGGTGCACTGTATGCTGTGCTGCCATCAGTCTCACAGTGTGCCCATCATATTAAATAATAATATAAATTAAAAAGTCTCCCCATTACTGCAGACAGCTAAGTGTTATAAGTTCTTTAGAAATAACAAGAAAATTCAGGAGAGAGAGACACAAGGCAAAATACAAGCTTAGCATGTATCTAGTTTTAGATATACTGTTATACTATCTGCCAGATTTCATGCTTCTTTTTTTGGCTCCATTGGTTGTTATAATTCAGATTATAGATATCAAACCTGCAGATCTCTGGTAATGGTACTCAAATTATACATAACAGGAAGGAAATCTGCAAATAAATAGTGGCAATTTGAAGAATTATGAAGCTGTCATCTTCCTAATAAGCCACCATAAGAAGTAGGTTACATCTTAGAAATATTAATCAGGAAAATACTGAAATTACTTGAAAAATTCTCTTTATTATGAAGCAAATTATTAAATTGGAATTTAAAATAATATTTTTTTTTCCCAGAAAGCAAAATCTGGTTGAATTACATCATCTAAATTTGGAAAAGTGCATTTTCCCACACTCTCCTCTTAAAAAAAAGGGGGAAAAAAAGGAAAAAAAAAAAAAACAAGTTCTATCCACCTGATTAATACAAGGCAGTTGCTGTAGTATAGTGCAGCCAAGGGAGAGATGGATTAATATGTCAGCTAAAATTGACAGTAGGATGACTAGTAACCTGCTTGATATAATTCCATAGGGTTTCAGGCCTTCTAGGTGAATGCTTATAGCCAGAAAAACTTGGGTTTAAGTAAAGATATAAAATTGCTGAAGTAGCTTTCATTCTCACATACAATATTAAACAACACTAAAATCAGGAGTTTCATTTTAAAAAGTTAAATTATCTTAAATGATTATTAGAACAGGTTGTTCTACCTTATTCCAGTGACAGAGTGGCCCTAGATACTTGCTTAGACAAGAGAAAACATTTACAATAAATGGACTGGTGACATAAAATGTGCTGGTCACAATGTTAGTGCACCTATTTAATTTTTAATCCTGGCTAGTATACTGAGAAAATAAGGAAATAAAACTAGAGATAAAAAATGCCTATAGGATTGGGTATATTATAACACCTACTAAAGATTCAGTCAGGTGGCATTATAAATGCAGATGCTGTCAATGGTAGTTATGTGTCAAGTGGGGTTTATGAAATATCTAATTCTTTTTCCAAATACAGCTGATTTCCAGCTCCTAGTGTCCTGTCCAGCAAGACATGTTACATGTCTTGGGATGTCAGTGGGGTCCAGCCTTTCAGGAGGGAGAGCTAGATGAGTACATACTACCTGAAAATCAGTTCCCAGAGCAGTTGTTTTGTTCATCTTTGCTTCATAGTCTACATTTGGATCAGCTCTCTAGGAAAAAAAATGTGAATGGGAGCTAGTTCAAATTCAGTCTTGTCCTTCAAGGCAATATTGAAAGCACTAGTAAGCAAAGCTACTGTGGACTGCTTCAGGCTTTCCCTGTTGTGGCTATGTTAGTGATTTAGGCAAAAATCAGTCCTTATAGATAGAGCCTATCTTGGCATATTTAGGCCTACCACAACACCCTTCACTTAGACAATGACCATTTGCAAGCAAGAAGAAAATTAGCAGCACAAACTTCTTAATGGTATGAGGTATGAATTCTTTTCAGTCTGCAATAACAATTGTTTTGGTAATGTGAGTTTACTTGAAAGCAAAGTATGGTTTTGTGTTCTGAAAGACACATAGAGGGCAGCCCTTTTGCCTTGATAATTATATCATTTGAGATAGATCTCAAATTAATTTAGCATCCGTCCTCATAAGGTACCTAGAGTGCATTGTCAGTGTTTTAGTGGTTGGTAGGGATGACAAGCTGCAGCTCATCCAGCTCTGGCAAGGCACAGGGTACTCTGATGTCCTGCCTCTCATCTGGTGAATTTGGGATTTCTAACAAAAAGAAAGGCAGTGAAGTACTGACACAAATGGCCCTTAATGAGCTGCTGGGCACCTTGGCCTCAGGACAGAAAATGCCTGCCTCTACCAGGAACGGCCAGGAAACATCTCTGCCACACATTTCCTCTTCACCTCTGTTCAGTCAGACCCTAAAACTGAGCTAATAATTTAAAGATTGCAATGCTTATCTGATAGAGAGATAAAGCATTGAAAATCTGCAAGCACAGGAATATTTTGTGAAGCCAAACGTTGCCCATTAATTACACTTGGCCTCCTTTCATATGAAGTCCCAAGGCTCCTCATATAACTATGAAGGCTGGAGCCTTGGTAAGTCTCCAGTAATGACTGTAAATGAAACAAAATTTTATTTGCTTTAGACCAGTCATCAGTGCAGAGGGTGGCAGCTTTGATTACTGAGATCTAAGGTGTTCAACCTGAGGAAATAATTCATAAAAGATTCATCTGGAATTATTCATTTGAGTTTAGCTAAATATGTATAACATTTAATTTGCATCTTGGTTAAGACAGAAATATCCTAACACACAGTGGAACACTACTAATCTGGAGCATTTGAGCACAGGGAAAACTTTGGACAGTGCAGAGCTTATTAATACTTAAGACATCTTATTTTTCTCAGGTGAGAGTTTCTCTGGAACTCCAGTAAAAAATAAATATCTATAGCACTGTTGTGCATTGTTCTATACTTGAATCCCTTGGGTGGTTGAGAACCTGGCTGGAATAAATATTTTCTATTACATTTTGTAAGGCTTTCCCATTTAATCTGACAACATTTGTAAAGAACATTAGATGCACTAATAATGGCCAAAACTTACATTTTTTTCCCTTGATTTCACTTACACAGAGAAATGACCAAGTTGAGAGTATAGTTCAGATGTAGTAAGCTCTCAGGTCTTTTCTTTTGACATAAGATAGACAAATGCCCCATTATTGACAGCATACTTAAACACAGAATACATTAATATCAATTCTGTAGAACCTGCAAATGAAATTTTCAGGCATAGCAAAGTAGAAAAATTATCTCATGAAAAAAACTAGGTCCTAGTGGGTTAGTCCATTTGCATCAACAAGCCTTTTATCATTCCTTCTACTTTCGAGCCAAAGCAGAAGTGAGTTTTCCTCTCTTTAATATGGAAAGAATAAGGAAAATTCTTTCTCCTTGTTACCTGAATTACTGTAGTAAAACATCTCTCAAAGGCTTATATAGTGTATAGCATCAGGAAAGGGGTCATATAGATTTCTCTGTATGCTGATCTCTCTGTATGTTGAAAGTTACTGCAAATTTCTAAAATATATTAGTTAATGGTTCTTTTTTCTCTGGATTATTAAGAAGTTAAGTGCATGGTTCACATTGTGTGTCTTTCTTGCATTTTAACTGTCTCTCAGTGAACCTAAACCTCTCTTATTTTCCTCCCCCTTCCACTGACAGAATGACCCAACGGACCACTAGGTTATCGTAAATCAGGAGCAGTGGTTTGATCTGATTTTACTTTGTAAACCTCAGCTGTAGAAAGCCTTCTATAGCTGTCTGTAAAGGCCTTTCTCTCTAGAGGTCATACAGATTCTTTGTAACAGCTGGGAGAGGATGAGGAGTTACCATCATGTCTCAGTGGTTTTTCCAATGGTTCTTTCAATGGTTCTTTCAAGACAGTTGCTTTCTAGATCAGTTTTGGCTCATCCTTTCAGCCTGGTGATAACATGCATACTGTGGCCATAGATCCAAGAGAACCATTCTCCATGACAGCTGCAAATAATGGATGGAGGAAGAGATTCATAAGAAAAGCTACAGTGAAAGGAGTGGATAATTTACCAGACGTTTGCTTACTCAAACTCTAACACAAGTGTCATAAAGAGGCTGCCTGCCTGAAATATCCCATCCACTACAAAACATATGTTCATTATGCTGTTTAGATCTTCAGAACCAGTTTCATGGTGGTCTATCTTGTCATGTAAGTGTTAAGGCTGAATTTCAATTTGTTTTTCTTAGAGAAATGAGAATGTGACATTGTCATGACAGCATTTCCTGACACACAATAGTATGTGCTGTGGTCTTGTCCTGGCCTGCACCTGAACGTTTTAAAGAAATGTTGAAGGGTATGAAGTGGTAACAATGTAAAGGAGGAAACATTTAATGAGGAATGATCATTTTCTAGGACATACTTTTCTGTTTCAGAGGAATTACAGAGTAAAGAAATCTGTATGGTTTTGCTCATTCCTCCAAATTGTTCCTATTCCCTAAACACACTGATGCATCATCTGATTTAATTTTAAAAGAGTAAAGTAATAGTTATCCACCTTTTCCTCATTTTCCTTTATTTTTTTTTTCTATCTACTTATAAACTGTACACATCTGGGATTGCTAAAAGCTTCCCCTTGCTCCACTGAGGTGTTTATGAATTACTACCTTTTCCTCCTTATTACTGTTTTGGGGAAGAAAATGTGTAGCTGGGCCTAATATAGTAATTATTCATAGTATACCCTAGTTAAACATCTTCAGTGATGCAGTTTCTTTGGGTAAAAGTTTACGAGAGTTCCTTTCAAGTTTCTTTTTGAATAGAATGTCCTTTTTTTTTTTTCCTTTTTTCAGACTCATCTTGATGTAGTAGTCTACATTCCTGGGTATAATTAGTAGAAAACATACTTTTTTTCTTCTGCTAATAATGAAGTATATACTGCAGAAGCATTAATAAAAATAATCAACTACATAGAAATCTATTTCTTGTTTGTAAGCCTTTTCCAGTTTAAAAAAAAAAAATGTTTAGGTTAAAATGTTGTTCTGAGAAATTACAGCACTTAAATACCATACATGTTTTAGATTTAAAATATTTTTACTGATTCAACTGTACTAATTGTCCCAAAGCATTAATTAATGAAAATCGTTTCCATTATGCTCTACTAGCAATTCCTTAAAAACTGCATTATAACATGGTCTAAAGAAATATGTGTTTTTCATGGTTCAGTTATTGTCATGGCAAATATCCAGAGCAGTGAATAAAGACAATAAAATACCTTATAAGAAGTTAGAGGCCCCTGAAGACTTTTATTATACTGTACACACTGGAATCAGTGAAAGAGATTTTTAGGTACTGTAGTCTGGGAAACCATCTGGTTTGTTCTATTTCAAACAAAGAAGGCCACTTTTATATTCCTACTTTTAGCATTATTGGAGGGGTGCACTTATGCTGCTGCTGCAAAGATTGTGTCAGCACTTCCTTTATAAGAACCAAAAGAGAAACTGGAGAGCCATCAAGTGTCCACAGGTGGGTGAGAGGGAGGTGGGAGACTGATGCAGTCAGGAACCTTCTTGCTGGCCCAGCTGTGTGCATTAGCCCAGCTGAAAGTCGCAGACACCAGTGACTTCATTAAAGCACCCATAAGTGATTTCACAAACTTAGCTAAAATGCTCAGCATTTGGTGCATGAAGAGATCATCAATGGAGAAGGAGTCTATCCATTGGTGTCAACTGCTCACGTTCCACTGACTACCTCATCTCTCAGAGTGAGATCAATTCCCACAGGGATGATTATTCAGACAAAGTTGTTGGGCTGGGTTTGGAGACAGATATGGAAGGGAAGGAAGGAGGGAAGGAGGTGACTGCATAACATCTGTTTGGAGTCTTTCCTGAAACAACACTTGAGCAAATGTCCTTCCTCCTTCTGTACCACGGCTTGGTAGCTAGTGGGGCAGCAGCAAGAAAGGTCAGTCCCTCTGGCCATACGATGGGGAATATGTGATTTTATCCACACTCAGCCTGCAGTCAGGGGATGCTTGCCCACAACGACTGTCTGTACTCCATCCTAGTGGTTACTGGTACTTGGTAGTAACAGTGCAAAGTAACAGCAGACAAGGAGAATGCCCATGGCCTTTCAAACCTCTGAAGATATACACTCCAACCCTGAGATACAGTAGAAAAAGTAGCATAAAACATGGAGATTTCTTTTTTTGTTCCACTTCAGAATGAAGTAAATTTGGAACTATTATTATTTCTTGTGGGAATTTCTACCTCCACAAAGTATATAATCATGTTGATTAATTCTAGCTTTTGTTTCTTCGGAGAATTTCGTAACTATACTTCACACTTAGCACATTTTATGGGCAGTATTAAAACCACAGATACTTCCCTCTGAAGTTTCCTGTTTTTCTTTTCATTATTGCAGAAATTTTAGTTTAATTTTTTTTTTTTTTAAATTGAAGATTTACCATTAAGTAAAGCTGCAAACCTGAAGGTTTTTCTTGCACAAGCTGTCATTTAGAATAGACCTAATGCAGAGAGAGTAAATGGGAAACATGGTGCAAGTATTGCTTAAAATGTTATGTAAAGGGAACTGTGTCCTTTATAGAATCATAGAATCATAGAATAGTAAGGTTGGAAGGGACCTCAAGGATCATCCAGTTCCAACCCCCTGCCATAGGCAGGGACACCTCCCACTAGCACAGGTCACTCAAGGTCTCGTCCAACCTGGCCTTGAACACCTCCAGGGAGGGAGCAGCCACAACCTCCCCGGGCAACCTGTGCCAGTGCCTCACCACCCTCACTGAAAAGAACTTCCTCCTAACATCTAGTCTAAAATCTCCCCTCTGCCAGTTTAAACCCATTGCCCTTTGTCCTGTCATTGAAAGATCTTGTAAATAGTCCCTCCCCAGCCTTCCTGCAGGCCCCCTTCAGATACTGGAAGGCTACTATAAGGTCTCCTCGAAACCTTCTCTTCTCCAGACTGAAGAGCCCCAACTCTCTCAGCCTGTCCTCATAGCAGAGCTGTGATCATCTTCGTGGCCTCCTCTGGACCCACTTCAACACTTCCATGTCCTTTCTGTGCTGGGGGCTCCAGAACTATGCACAGTTTTAAAGATACCTTGAAATTCTCAGCATCATTATGTAAACATAACAAAGAACTTTTATGTGTAGTACACAGATTATTTGAGAGAACTGATGAGTTTCTTGCGAGTTTCTTGTTAAGTCTTGATGCCTATCAAGTCTTGGTGACACACAAATAGTGTAAACAGATCACCTTCTTGATGTCTAAACTTGAAAAATTTCTTTTTCATCTGGTGTTTCCTGCACCATAAACAGTTTGTATAGCAGCTTCCACAAAACTTCTAGTGGAAAACCCATTGCTATAGCAGAGCTCTGTGTGGAAAACAGCTTTCCCATACCATACAATATATGAAAAAGCTAGTAGTATTTCCCTTCAGAGAATTTTCAGGGGAAACTGGAGGACTCACTGGTCAGGAAAACCTCACACACTAACTTTAGTGAAAAGGCTCCAAACATATGTTTGTATCAAACTCAGAACTTGAATGTGACATTCCTCTAAGAGCCATGGGATTGCCTCTGCTCTTAAGGTTTTTCTCTCAGTTTCCACAGATAGCATATTGCAACTTTGAAAAAAAGCAATCTGAATAGAAGTTTCAAGGAAATGCATTTTTCCGTGCTGTGAAAAAAAGTTCTTGATCACATTTTGAAGCTTACAATAAGATATGTTTCGATTTGTGCGGCATTTTCATTCCCATTTTTATTCTGTATATTATTTTAATATGTATCAGACTGTTCAGGTATTTCCAGCCACAAAAAGCACCTATCTCTGTAAGTTAGACTGGTGCTCCAGTTCTACATTCAGACACTTGGTAATAGCATTTCTGCATCCCTGAATTAGGCAGCAGACTCTCACAAAGTTGCTATACTGATTGTTCCTACTGTTGGATTTGCATAAGGCTGGGATCTAACCATTTACTGATCACAAAGTGAGCACCATGGTGTGTGAAATTTGGCACAGCAAGTTGATGAGGTCTTTACCATACTTGAAACTGCCTTAAGATATTATCAACTCTGTCAGGATTTAATTCAAATCTTACTTCAAAGGCTTTTAAAGGACAAAAAAAGAGGGGGAAACAGGGGTAACTGATACAAAGCTTTCCTGTGTTGCTGAGATCACCACACTTGAAATGTTCATATTTCAAAGTTTTTCAGTTTGATCAAGACCTGGCAATATCACAGCACATCTTTGTCACCAAGCGTGTGTGAGTGACACAACAGACTTCTGTTCAGTCTGAAATGGCTGACACAAAACATTTTAATTCTGAACTTCTTTCCACCCATCAGTATTATCCTGGAGGAATAAATAAATTGTGTGATTTACAGTTTTCATATGCTGGGTTTGGACAATTTACTTCAGCTAAAGTCACAATAATTTACGTCATACTTTTTCTTTGATGATTCACTCTGAAATGTTATGATCTGTTTATCTGGGTTTTGGAAGAGAAGTCATTCTGGTCTGATCTTGCCAGGTTAGGTACTGAATGTTGAAGTCACCCACATGTAGGAAATTGCTTGCAGATGGCTAGCATGGACGTTGAGCTTAATCTCCACATTTCTGCAGCTTTTATGAAACCCATTTTCAGACACAGGGATATTTTATTTTATTGCATTTACTCATCCTGATTTCTCCTGTGGCCTAAGAATTCTTCCCACAGCTGCTTTGTTCTTAATTGTAAATGAGCAATTACTTCAGGATGTGTTACTTCTGGAGCATAAGCTATTCCCAGAATAAAGGAACGTTGAGAAAGTCAGGGTGTGTCCAGGATGTTTCCAAATCTCTATTATTGCTTGCCTTCTTCTTTTTTTTTTTTTTTTTCCCCTCCATGCTGCAGTTTCTTTTATGGTGTGAGTCTTAGCAGGGTGGTTGCAAAGTGATTTTCACAAATGAGATTTTTCCTTTCCCAATTATGTTGTACTCTATTTATGGTTGTTCCACTAAAATTTAACTTCTAATGTTTTTGTGGGCTTGACAATTCCCTCGTCTTTCTGTTTCTCATGAAAAATGTAGAAATTCAGCTGCATCTCTTTATAGTGTCCATTAAATTCTTTAAAAGATTCTTGTGAATTGTTAGAAAGATGTTCATTAATTGCCATATCTTGGTTGAGTACTGTAAGAACCACTAACTTGCTCATTATAAATGCCATATCTTTCCAAATTAAATTGTATATCTCATTTAGAAAACTCACAATTCAACCAAAAAATCAGTCTTGCATAAACCTGAGAGAATACTGGTAAATACCTCACGAATGAGAATTCTGTATTTTATAAAAACTATAAAATTTGCTATGCTTCTCAGATATTTTTGGTCTCACAAAACTTGTGCAAAGTCATGCCATTCAGGAAGCTTCAATTAAGCAATTTATTTATGCAAATGCTGAATGTAGTAAGTTAATTAGAACAGCAATGGGTGTTTGCTAGAGACTCCAAGTTTGGCAGGCTAATCACTGTACTCTGGTATGCTGCATGCCATTTGTACCTTAGGCTTCCCATAAAAATCAGTCAAAAGTCCTCATAAAAATGACAGATTGCTTCAAACTCAGGAGCTGTGTCCTGAATATGTTCTAAATAGGATTTGGTGTTTTGCGGGGGAATGGATTTGTAATCAGATGCTGAGACCCAAGAGAGTGAAGACTAAAGCAGACAGGAAGAGAAGATGAAATGAATATATATGAAGCATCCAAAGAGCATTTTTGAGTAGGGTATGACTCAGGATTCAAATTTCCCTTTATATACATTCAAGACCCAGACTTCTGCTTTTCCATATCATTGAATCAACACCCTCACAAAAAGTGCAAGGCAAATGCTCAACTGGAAAACAAACAAACAAACAAACACAACCAAAAAACCTAAACCACTAACACCACCACCACCACCAACCCCATCCTCTATGTGTTTACCTGGCATTGAATTGCTTTGCACTTCAGGAAGAAATGCTCCTAGATAAGGCTGATAAAAGTGGCAATCTGCCTGGTGCTCTAACCACAGAACACCAATGGCAATTTGTGTTTAAATGATTTTTTTTGAGCTTTCAGCTTCAAAGACTGGCTACCAATCTGCTGTGTATGGTACAATTATAGTCCTTTTTTATTGTGCAGTGAAGAAGCAGAGTCATTTACACATTTTTGGCGCTTCGGTTTGGTGTAATTAATTTTATTTCTCCACAAATAAGCAGTTGGTCCTTCTGATTATTATTTATACATTGACTAACTTGAACTATGAAGATGTTGACTGCCCAGATTTTTTATTCTATAGTTCTTTCAGTTCAGTGTTGGGGAGATTATTTTATTTTGTTTTCTCCAATTCTGTAAATTCACTACTTCTGGTACTGCATTTAGTAATTGTATTTTTTCAATTACTTTTGGCTTCTCTTACTCTTCAAAGGATGAAAGAAATTCCACTTAATTGATCAATTTTGGCATACACCATTGTGAACTGAGGCCATACACTTTACATTGGGTGTCCAATAATTCTGGCACCATTCACTGAAACAGCAAAATGGTGGGTCAGAGATTTAAAGGCAAGCCACAATCCACATGGCATAGTAGCTGGGAATTAAGGTTATCCATAATGCTGTTGTCCATGTGTGGTCCATTTAAAAAATCATTAATTAATTCTGATGATATGTGGCACAGGAGTGACAAAACCACAGGATAGTCAGTGTCATATCCACAAAGCTATATTGTTACAGTGAATTTGATATGTTTTCATTGCATCATCCATAATTTTAATGAAAATATTATACAAGATGTTTTTTGCTAAAGTATATTTAATGTTTGGAACTGCATGAAAAAAAGAGTACTTAGCTGCATGTGAGAGTAGTATATTTTTATTCTAGATTTTATTTTTAGTAATTTTAATTTCAGAAGAATTCTCATAATTAGATCTTTTGCTACACTGATAAGTGCCTTTAAGTTCTGATACAGTCAAACATCTCACATCACTGTGCAGATAAATGCTGATTTATTTTTTTTTAAAGAGAATTATTACAATCCCTCCTCTTGCTGGAATGAGCCTATTTCTTCACTGTTTTTAGCCTTTAGGGTAGATAATATATTTTAGCCCTTTCTTTCTCCAGCTTTTCAGTTTCAATCCATCTGTTAAATGAAAATGACAACATTCTTTCTTCTCCCTTCTCACATTTTTTCCTGATAACACTGATTTGTTTTAATGTCTAGAGATAGTGAAGATTTTCTGTTTATTGCTGGTGAAATAGCTAGTCATCAGTTCATCCCAGGGGAAGAATCATATATCCAAGTGGATGGAAAATATCACCTTTTAAGAGGAACTGATGATGGAAATGTTGATGCAGTGTGGCAACAAAAGTGAGGATTACACCTAAAATGACCTTCATGAGAAATTTTTAAACTCTATATAAATCTCCTAATCCCACCTACAGCTCCTCTTTTATAACTACTACATGTTCTTATGTCATCTTCTCCTGTAACTTTGTCTGTGCTCTCGAAAAGTCTGTGTGATAACTGAAGAGAAATCCCTTGTGGATGTGCAGTCTTTTCTCTTGCTGATAGTGACTACTGGCATGGAAAAGTTATTCCACAAATGTTCATTGCTGGGCATTACCCCACTGGCAAGTGACAGCACAGCAAGTGATAGAAAATCCATCTAATTTAAGGTTTGCTGATGAACAGGACTCTTAAGAGCTTTGGATCCAGAAAAGTGTCTGTGGCCAATTTCTCTTTTGCGGTTTTCCTTTTTTCATTATTTTTGACATTTCAGAGATGAAGCTTTATTATATACCAGAAACCTATGGCAGTGGACAAGGGAGATAAGAATTCACTGAGATATAGAACATACAGACTAAGAAAATGTGTGAAAAATTGAAATGACAAGGATGGGTTGATAGCTTGTTTCTATTGAGCTACAGTACCTTTGCTGGAGAATTAGGTAGTTGGAGACACAATAAAATAAATTATGTGCTGACTATGCCTAGAGAGAAAAAGATGCAATATTTAAACCTCCCAAATCAAGACTTAGATAGATAGACCAGCTGAGCTTTAACACAGAAGTACTACAGATAAAGCACGATATATAGTTGATGAAGTATCATTTTTGACACGTTATACTGGGCTTAAATCATAGAATCATAGAATCATAGAATGGTTTAGGTTGGAAGGGACCTCAAGGATCAGCTAGCTCCAACCCCCTGCCATAGGCAGGGACACCTCCCACTAGTACAGGTCACTCAAGGCCTCGTCCAACCTGGCCTTGAACACCTCCAGGGAGGGAGCAGCCACAACCTCCCTGGGCAACCTGTTCCAGTGCCTCACCACCCTCACTGGAAAGAACTTCTTCCTAACATCTAGTCTAAATCTCCCCTCTGCCAGTTTAAACTCATTGTCTCTTGTCCTGTCATTACAAGACCTTGTAAATAGTCCCTCCTCAGCCTTCCTGTAGGCCCCCTTCAAATACTGGAAGGCTACTCTAAGGTCTCCTTGAAGCCTTCTCTTCTCCAGGCTGAAGAGCCTCAACTGTCTCAGCCTGTCTTCATAGGAGAGCTGCTGCAGCCCTCTGATCATCTTTGTTGCTTGTATGTTTCAGGAAGCAAAATGCAATATCAAAAAGATCTCCATGCAAGTACTAAAGCAGCTACAGCTAATCAAATATGATCATGTACAGGAAAACAATAAAAAGGAGAAACTAAACTTATTAAAAACTCAAAAAAAATTGTAAAAAAAGAACCTTTAATACTTATCTTATTTAATTTATTTTCAGCTAGTGTGAAACTGCCTCTTTTACATTAATTTGTCCTCACATCGGCTAACAAATTTAAAGGAAAAATAAATTTTAAAAGATCTTGGTACTTCCTTGGCAGTTCAAAGAGAATTGATTTGTTGCCTTATCTGTTAAAAACTTGAGCAGAGAACCCATATTTAGACCACTATACTTCCCCATCTCACCTACGAGTCTCACTGGAAGAATTGTGATAAAAACATTGTTCCCACTGGTTTTCCACCTTTTCCATCATACTCTAGATATTAACAAAATCCTAGCTGCATTCCAAAGCATTTGTGTTATTCTGCAAGCACAGGTTCTACAATTAAAAATTAATAAGAAAGTTTCTTATTATGAATTGAAAAAAAAGGCAAAATGCCATCTGAGTTGTATCAATTAGGTGTTATGAAATAGATTCTATCTAACTTCTATCAAGTTTCTTTAACAACCTTGTTCTTCCCATCATATTGGTCACAAGGAATATGCCATATCAAAATGCTACACCAACTGAAGCAGCCATATTCTAACCTGCTAGACTCTGCACTTAGATTTGCAAATTAATTTCACTGGACTTCAAGATATTATATAATAATTTTAAAGCATGAATGTCACCAAAATGTGTTGTTAATAGATTGGATTTCATTGGAGCCCATGATCCAGATCAGAAACTAATCTTTTAACTAATCTTTTTTTTTTTTTTTGTTCAGATGCACAGTATTGCACAGTGGTGAAAATTAATTAATATTTAATTAAATAATCCTTTCAAACAGAGGAAGAATTGCATTGATTATTCTCTGGAAAAATAAAATTCAACCCCATGTGACTAATTTTTAAATGCATTTTGAAAAACAATTTCTAGTCTTCTAGGTAAATGTTCTCAAAAGACAGGAAATTTACTTTTCTGAAACAGATAATTTGTAACCAAAAAAAAAAAAAAAAAGGAGAGAGGTAAAGTAGATAAAGTAGTTAATTTATCTAAGAGCTTGATTAAACAATATCTAAACGAGAGTAAGACTTGTTACAAACCTCTACAATCTAATTCTGAAAATGCCTGGTTTTATTTTACAGGCCTTATGTCCTTGTAAATTATAGAAATGCAGCAATGTTTCCTTGTGATGGTGACTTAAAAAAACAAACAAAACCCCAAACCCAAGCTGCAAACAACTTCTCTGGGCTACTGGATAAGCATAAGACTTGCAAGTATCAATGTAGAGATAAAATCACAATGATTTGTATAGCTCTGCTATGAGGACAGGCTGAGAGAGTTGGNCTAGTGGGAGGTGTCCCTGCCTATGGCAGGGATTGGAACTAGATGATCCTTGAGGTCCCTTCCAACCTAAACCATTCTATGATTCTATGATTCTATATTGAATTTCCATTTGTTCATTTAAGAGAGAAATTTCCCCACTAACCCTGCAAAAGGGCCATCTGTCATACTAAGCTGAGAATAAACGAGCAAACAACCTGCCTTCACCCTCACCTTTCTGAAACATCCAAATTTTATGAAAAGTCTACTGGATTTGACAAATTCAAAGGTATTTTCCATTCTCTGTATGTTCTGGTATCAGAGCATAGAGAAACATGCACATGAAATCTTTCAATAAGAACTTGGTTAGCATGGCATGAGAGAGGGATCCGAATAAATCGAGCCAGCCTGGCTTCCTATTCTCCAGGAGCAGGTACATTTACATACACAAATATTTCCTAGAAGGCTCCTCAACATTTTATTTATTTACAGCTAATATTTGTTACATATGCCCTTTTCAGAAGCAAGTTTCTCTTCCAAAAACCTTTCTCAGTGTTAAAATACAGAATAATATTGTGCTACTTTAGCACAGCTGTGACCATTGATAAGCTAAATGTATGACACAGTTCCTTTTCTTTTTTTTCTCTATGACATGTTTGCTTAAGCTTTAAAGGACTTCTATTCAAACAAACAAAAATTTAAAAAAAAACCCCAACCAAAACAACAAAAAATTGAACAAAAACCCCCAACAAATTATTTCTACTGTGTAAGAGGTAGTCCTGTGAAAATAATGCTGAGCACTGTAACTTGTTTTGCATGACAAATGTAACAGAAATCTTCCAGTGATTCATATTATTGATGCTGTCCAGAAGAAAACATAAAAAGAACACACAAGTAATATTATCCTGACCCTTTTGAAACCGTGGAGATTGAATACATTGATTAGTAAATGTGAGCAGTAATTTGTGAAAATAAGCATATGACTCCCTGGCTTTCTGAATGTTTGCTGCTATCTGATGGAGGAAAAAGGAAAGCCTAATCATTTTCTTTAGAGTNATATGATCTCCAATATGGTAAATTTTTAAGACAAGAGCTGTCAATAGGGACTCACAGTATAAGCAAGGTTGGAAGAGACCTCAAAGATCATCAAGTCCAACCCATTACCACAGACCTCAAGACTAGACCATGGCACCAAGTGCCACATCCAAACGTGCCTTGAACACCTCCAGGGATGGTGACTCCACCCCCTCCCTGGGCAGCCCATTCCAGTAGCGAATGACTCTCTCAGTGAAGAACTTTCTCCTCACCTCGAGCCTAAACTTCCCCTGGCACAGCTTGAGACTGTCCTCTTGTTCTGGTGCTGGTTTAGCTGTTATTTCCTGAGCAAGTGAAAGCACACTTACTGAGATCTCTTCCAGTCCTTCTATCATTTTTTTTTTTAATGTTATCCTAAGACATTGGTAAAATTAATTACCTGATAATCTGTTCGAGATACTACAGTGAAAAATATTCTAAAGGCATGTGTGGTGGGTTGGGAACTTTCCCCCCCTCTCCCAGTTAAAATTTACCAGACCAGCTCAGACATCTTGGAACTAAGATAAAGATGTCTTTTACAGCAAAGCTAAATTTACAAGCATATATACAAAATATATTTACATGTATTTACAATTATATACAATTTAGAAATAATACAGAAATTCAATCTTTCCCCCCGCCCACCTCCAGAAAAAGAAAGCCCAGAAGGGGCCAACACCACCTTCTATCTCCTTAGGCAGAAAACAACCAGCAAAGCTCACATGTTATCTGCTCAGTCGAGGCTAGCGAAGATTAGAGAAGCAAATGAGCAGCAGATTCAGTGCCCAAGAGCAAAGAAGAAAGAATTGTTTATACGTCAACTTTCCATACCTCTTGAGCAAACCAATGAATAGACTTCATCATTATTTTCTTTTTACAACCAATGCCTTCCTCATTCAGATTCTGCACTGAACTTTCAGGAACATCCCAATTTCTCTTATTAGAATATTCCAATAAACCTTAAACTACCACACAGTGATACGTATAAACAAAAAGTCTAAGAGATTAAGGAGCACATAGCTCAGTCTCAAAAGTGTCAGGGGCTTCAGAACACTGAGAAATTGAACAATTATTTGCCCTCTATTCAAATAACTTAAAAAAAATTTGAAAAAAAATAAAAAAGGCATTGTCTTTGCAGGGCTTCTACTACTTGTGTAAGTAATAAAAGTGAAAGAAGAGAAAAAAATCTAACAGATTTTATTTCTTTTCCATATGATTCACTCTCAATATCTAAGCAGAACATAACTCAGTGTAAGTTTATTGAGACTAAATCTACATGAGCCTTCCTTGTCTGTCAAAGGAAGATAACTTTTCTTGAAATTGTAAATTGTTTTTCTAAAGTCTCTTTTTTAAAAATGTTATATCCTGGAAACCAATTGTCTCTTAATATAAATTGTGGTCTTAGTTTATAAACAATATTGCTCAATAGTGCAGTATTTTTAAAACATGATTTAAGAAACAATCCAAACTACAGTGGCACATAATTTATCATAACTTTCCAAAGCAGTCTATCAGTTCCCTATGGGGAAAGGAATCTCACTTTATAGAAAGATTTTTTTTCCCTATCTTTTTCCTCATTTCTATACCGTTAGACTTGACATCTGTCGCTGTTGCTGCCTCAGCTTTGAAGTTTTGTGTGGTGCCACAGGAAAATTCCATTCCAAGTGGTGCCTCTTCACACACAGTTCATGTTACATGATATGCTGAAGCTACATAATTTGTTCCTGCAATTTCATTGCTGCAATAAAACCCCTACGAGCTTCTGCCTGATAGTTTTTTTCCCCATCACAAGTAACAGAGAACCAACATATCACCTATAGCTAGCTACACAACTTCGGGCTTGGCTGCCATTGTGTTGCAATTAGTACATTGTATTACATTTTCATGTAGAACAGTACTTTGCCCCAAATATTTCATACAATTTAAACAAGGATGCTGTGTAGGTCTTCACAAAGGCTGAGCCTGATCTTCAGTTTTCTTTCCAATTTTTTTTTTGAAAATTCACCTGAAGTAAATTTGACTTCAGCTACCTGAAGTAAATTTGACTTCAGCTACTTGAGGTAAATTTGACATTGAAGACACTTCAATTATTTATTTTTTTTATTACGAAGTATGATTACTCATCCCATTTCTTAGCTTTTCTGGCAACATATCAGTAAAAATAAAAAAAATTGGTTACATATGTTTCAGTGTCTTGATAAGCCTTAAATATAATGGCAAATGTTTAGCAAGTAAAGCATCTTCTTACTTCCCTTAGACACATCAAATTTTACTCAGTTAATGTTCTCCCTTCTCTAGCCGTTCGCATGCCTCTGAGTGGTGCTTTCATGTCTTGCACATAATTACATTGTCCACTGCTGTAAACTTGGCTAGCTTCATTGATTTTAGTATCACAAGGCTGATTTAAGTCATCTGATAAGGTGCCCCTTAGATCCTTACTATGGCAGATAATTTTTCTTTGTACAGTTCTTTTTTTGACAGTAAAGTCTGACTTAATAGAAAAATAAAAACTAATTGCTTCAGTTTCATGCCTAAGGAATCTTTAATATGAGCACACTTTTATTAAAACAGTTGAAGGAATTTAACACATCCTCTCCTTTTCTAGTAGCTCACACTACCAAAACGGTACTAGTTCCTCCCATTTTAGATCACAGGTGATAAACTGCTATTTTACATGGAAATGGAAAAATTGAATGTCAAGGTTACTTGCATCAATGTTTAAACTGTTAGAAATGTGAATCCTGGTGGGTTTTTTTTTGTTGTGGTTTGGGATTTTTTTGGTTGGTTGGTTTTGGTTGTTGTTGGGTGGTTTGGTTTTTTTGTTTGCTTGTTGGTTTGGGGTTTTTTGTGTGTTTTGGGTTTTTTTTTGGTGGGTTTTGTTTGTTTAGGTTTGGTTTTGGTTTTGTTTGTTTGTTTTCCAGATTACAAATGATGACTATTAGTATCGTTTCAGTTTGAGATGCTGCACTTTGTCCTGTTAATGTGGTAGAAAACCAGTGCTAGTAACATTCATGGTTCAAAATTGAACCAGATCATAACTAAAGTGAAAAAGAGAAAAAAAAACAAACGAGGTTGCTTTCTTCTCTCAGGCAACCAGCACCAGAACAAGAGGACACAGTCTCAAGCTGCGCCAGGGGAAGTTTAGGCTCGAGGTGAGGAGAAAGTTCTTCACTGAGAGAGTCATTCCCCACTGGAATGGGCTGCCCAGGGAGGTGGTGGAGTCACCGTCCCTGGAGGTGTTCAAGGCACATTTGGACATGGCACTTGGTGCCATGGTCTAGTCTCGAGGTCTGTGGTAATGGGTTGGACTTGATGATCTTTGAGGTCTCTTCCAACCTTGCTTATACTGTGATACTGTGTGATACAAAATGTACAAGACCCAGTTGCCCACTGGTAACTCCAACTGCAGTCCAAATGATAAGGTAGACTGGCTTAAGGTTTTCTCTTTTTTTTTTTTTTTTTTGTTTGTTTAAGACACTTTTTATACTGTTCCATTGCCCAACAATTTATAGAGACTAGATAAACAAGAAACTGACTTCAAGTCAATTGATATTTAGATTGGATGCATCCACCTGTATTACCTTTGTGAATTAATTTATAAAACTCCATGATTGATCTTTTGAGCCATAGTGGATACGGATAAATAAGACTACAGATATTCAGTTTAGGTTAGGTTAAATATTAGAATTAATTTGCTATTTCAGAAGGAAGAGGGTCATTATACGTGAGGGGGCTCATATTCATGTCTATTGCCTATATTTTGTGAGAAGAAGACAGGAACTTTGTCCTTAATGAGGAAGAATCACATTAAAACTTCTCTGGCCACTCAATAGCGTGTAGAAAAGGACATAAGTCTTTAGATTTAAGTACTCATTGTTAAAAACCACTGAGGGCAGAACAGGAAAACAAACGTATTTACTGATCCTCTGGGAGCCAACTTACTTATACTAAGGTTACATAAATCTCTTTTCTGGATTCTTTACCTGATTCATTGGTGCTCTAACTATTTCACAACTCTTTTCTCATCATCCTCTCAGAAGGTGCCACAAATTTACCAGTTAATTTGGTTAGGACCGTTCTTGGAACTCATCCCATTTGAAAATTAAAGGAGAGTGAACTTGATTTTTTTCTCTTGGCTTAATAAAATGCAATTTTGGAAGGCTGTGTTTATGCCTTTTTGACCAGACAAATTAGCCATTATATCTTTTTAAACAATTCATTAGTTACTAATGGCTGCAGTGACATCTGCTGATGACAGTGAAGCTGATCAAGTAATACTTTCAGTGCTGCTAAATTAATCTGCTCATAAATTCCTGGATTTGCAAAGGGCATAGAGGAACAGTCAGAGATTTACTCTTGAACAATTATTTATTTATCCAGAGTTGAAATCTCTAACTGTTCTACCACAACTTCAATCCAAGTTTGTACATCCAGCTGAGCTCAGTGGCCAGAAGCTCAAGGAGAAATTTTAGCAAATATCATTTGCTTTGGCCCCCTACCTTTATGTCCTCCATTGATATTTGAGAAGTTAGTCTTCCATTAAAATGTGTGGACACTGAGGGAGTGGAAAAGGGGACAGTCTGTTTGGACATTTGTTTCTTCTCCACATAGCAAGTACTGCTCAAGCATTGCAATCACCCAAATGCCCAACAGATACTAACCACATTTATGCAGCTTTGTTAGATTGCTCCTATGTTGATTTTTTAATATATACATGCAAATCTCTAAACTACATCAGAACCCTAGATGAGAAATGTTGCTTAATTTTGTAAAAGTTTATCAGTACTGAGTCTTTCTTCCTAGAGAAAAGGGTGAGCAATCTGCTNTCATCTTTGTGGCATATTCTCTTCTACAACCCAAAGTGAGCCTGGACATGTCTGGAAAACCACTAATAGTGAGGGGCCAGAAATGTGCCAGGTAGAGTGCTGGTCCTCAAAGCCCATGGAAGCATGCTCTAACCTTGTTTAACTAATGGAGGTATGAGTACCACTGGGGATGGTGAGATGAACCATACAACGTGTACGTGCTCATGAAATAGCTACCATTATAGGCCTGATCTCTGCTGTACTTGTAGGGTAGTAGCCAAGAGCAGGTCTGGGAGGTAATGCTGTCTTAGAGGATTCATTTGAGTTATTTCCTTGCCACTGACAACAGATCTGGTAAGAAATACACAGTAGTTTTCATTGACTCTTAGAGTTCCAAGACACCATACCACCTTACCTTTATTTACAAGACCTTCTCTGAACATTGTGAAAACGTGCTGCTGGAAAAGAGTACTGGAAGGTGAGGAAAGATACTCATAACACATAAATGTGTATTTGCATGTAAAAGTCATAGCTACATCCTGTTGCTTTCTTTCCCAAGTTTAGCACCATTTCCATTTCTCTAGCAAAGCTTTCTTTTTTTGGTGTGCACATAGCCTCAGATTACTTGAGTGTCAGACTGACAACTGCAAAGGGGACTGGGAGAAAGTGTATTTGTTTTCCCTGTGCTTCAGTCTGATTAGGTTATGTTTCAGGAGAGAACCAAGACGTACTGAAACCAGCCTATTTGCTGCTGTTAATCAGCTGATGGAAGAGCTAAAGACAGACTACAGAATCATAAGATGGTTTAGGTTGGAAGGGACCTCAAAGATCATCTAGTTCCTACCCCTCACAATAGGCNATAACACATAAATGTGTATTTGCATGTAAAAGTCATAGCTACATCCTGTTGCTTTCTTTCCCAAGTTTAGCACCATTTCCATTTCTCTAGCAAAGCTTTCTTTTTTTGGTGTGCACATAGCCTCAGATTACTTGACTGTCAGACTGACAACTGCAAAGGGGACTGGGAGAAAGTGTATTTGTTTTCCCTGTGCTTCAGTCTGATTAGGTTATGTTTCAGGAGAGAACCAAGACGTACTGAAACCAGCCTTTTTGATGCTATTAAGCAGCTGATGGAAGAGCTAAAGACAGACTATAGAATCATAGGATGGTTTAGGTTGGAAGGGACCTCAAAGATCATCTAGTTCCTACCCCTCACAATAGGCAGGGACACCTCCCACTAGCACAGGTCACTCAAGGCCTCGTCCAACCTGGCCTTGAACACCTCCAGGGAGGGAGCAGCCACAACCTCCCCGGGCAACCTGTGCCAGTGGCTCATCACCCTCACTGGAAAGAACTTCCTCCTAACATCCAGTTTAAATTTCACCTCTGCCACTTTAAGCCCATTGCCCCTTGTCTCGTCATTACAAGACCTTGTAGTCCCTCCCCAGCCCCCCTACAGGCTCCCTTCAGATACTGGAAGGACTTCTCAAAGCCTTCTCTTCTCCATAAGCTAATTTTCTGAGCATCCTGAAAGGATAGCACATAATTTACTATGTCCAGCAAAGGTTCAGTGGACCAAATATAGCTTTTAGGTATTCGTAAGCACACCAACTGATTCTGGGTGCATTTACACTAAGATTACTTAATTCCTAATTGGTAAAATAGAATAATATGCCCTCAAATTATCTGAGGGATAGAACAGTTTTCATTCCTTCTGTGATTAAGGAGACTGCATTTCCAAGCAGATAATAATCCAATATATGATATTATGGGAAACATTGCAGCAACATTTTTTTACTTACATAAAAAATATAGACTGTGTGCCAAACTCCAAGAATTTGTTCACATCCAAATATATAGAGGAAAATGGAGCACAGCTGTAGACCTGATCCTGAAGTATATCCTCCATAAGCAGTCCCCTTCCTGAGTTAATGGACCAACAGGTGTGGAAGAGTGGGGTAAAGCCCCTCCCACTGTAAGCAAAGTGGTGAAGTCACCACCCTAAATGTGTTTAAGGGTCATTTGGA
>WBNM01018247.1:0-21823 GCA_013399055.1 Ramphastos sulfuratus | reverse complement strand
GCCCCTTGTCCTGTCATTACCTTTGTCATGCTTGAATAAGAAAGGAAAAGAGAATGTAGATATATTTCTAAATATTTGGTAAACTTACCAGGCTGAGCAGGAAGGCTTGTCTGATCTGAAGAAATTGAAAATGAGGTTAGCAATCAAGTTTCAGAAGGGACTGGGTTAAAAAAAAAATATCAATAAACTTAGCAATAAGATTTTTGTTTGACAGAAGCCATTCCCACCAGATTCAGAGATTAGAAAAATGAGGTTTTGCTTGTGTTGTCCCTCCTACCTGAATCTCAGCATTCTTGCCTGCTACATCTTCTACTAACAGAAACTATTTCAGCCATGGAAAAAAAAAAGGCAAAAAAAGGCATTTTTATTTTCTATCAACTGCATTTCCAAATACCTGATCATTCTGTATGGGCTCACTTGGTGTCTTTACACTGTCTTGTAGTAGCTGCCTGCTGCTTCTTATTTCATCCTATATTTGAGGGAAAAAAATAAGCTAATGAGGAAAACATAGAATCACAGAACCACAGAATCACGGAACCATAGAATCACAGAATCAGTCTGTGTTGGAAGGGGCCACAAGAATCATCCAGTCCCAACCCCNTTCCCTCACCTTGCTGCCCACACTGCACTTGCTGTAGCCCAGGCTCTGGTTGGCTCTCTGAGCTGCAAGTGCACACTGCTGGCTCATGTTGAGCTTTTCATCCACCATCTTAGAAGCCTCCTAAGAGTATTATTTTGTCCATTAGCAAGATCAGCTGTAAGATTAAACTCAAAGAGGCTTGATCTGAACTAGACATTAGGAGGAAACTCTTCACTATGAGGGTGGTGAGGCACTGGAACAGGTTGCCCAGAGAGGCTGTGGACACCTCATCCCTGGAAGTGCTGAAGGCCAGGCTGGATGGGGCATTGAGCAAGCTGGTCTGGTGGAAGGTGTTCCTGCCCATGGCAGGGGGTCAGAACTAGATGATATTTAAGCTCCCTTCCGACACAAATGTGCAGGTTTGAGGCTAACTGGAATATTTTAATGAAAAAAATTAGATGCTAGGCTGTGAAAAGCAAGCAATGGTGATGTCTGCTTCACTCATAGGCTTGCTGGGATGTATAAAAACAGGGACACAAACACAGATAACACAGAGGCTCTCTCTCTCTGGGAGCTGGTGTGTCTGCTGGGCATTCTGCTGTTATCCCAACTAACCACTCTGCTTCTAACTCCCCTTGCCCATCTTCCAAACTCACCTTGCACATAAGGCAGACCCTGGGATAAGGCAGAAGGGTGGAAAGAAGGTGGAAGGGTGGTTGGGAGCCCCTCCTGGAGACTCTGATTTCTGGGAGGGGAATTGTGTTTCTGTATTACCTTTAACTTGTATATTGCTGTAAATATTCCTGTCTATTGTGTATATCTCTGCTTGTACATTGTGCTAAGCTGTACATAGAGCTTCAGTCCTTAACTTCCAGCCGGCTGAGTCTAGCCTGGGCGATTTTCATAGAGTGTGGGGTGCAGGTAACTCCCAAACCATCACAACAAACCACCCTATAATAGCTAATCTTCTTATTCCCGGACCCTTGTCAGGCCCCGAGGTGCTGCTGTCCCACATCGAGCGACGTCCCAGAGCCACGGGCAGGGGCGGGGAGCGAGTCCCTACCCTCCCCAAATCTCCCACTCCCTCCTGTCACCCCTGCCACCAGCCACCGCTCGGAGCAAAACGGCGGCGAGGTGAAGCCGCGGTACTCACGGCGGACTTGAGGAGCAGCAAGGGATCCAAGGCGTCCACCCAGAGGAGAAACCTCTGGAAAAAAGACTGCGGGATACACGTTTCAGACAGATGGTCTTTGGAAGCAGCCCTCCCGAGCCGCGCTGCGCTGCCTGCCCTCCCTGGCCCAAGCCCCTGACCTGGCCCTCCGTCCTCCAGAACCACAGGTTGGCGTCCATTGAGCCGCGGCACCGGAAAGCGGCCCGCGGGGTGCGGTGCGGCTGCTGCACGCTCCGCCCGGAAACGGAGCCGCTGCGCTTGGGTACCCTCTGTGTTGGGTCTCGGTGTCTGAATCATAGAGTGGTAAGGTTGGAAGGGTCCTCAAAGACCAGGGAGTTCCAACCCCTGATTAAGATTGTTTGGGTTTTCTATCCTTTTACTTACATGATAGCAGTGATACTTCTTAAGCTAATTTATGCCACAGCAGCTACTTTGCCAGGTGGTTCCCTCAGGTGTCTCTTTAAGTCCTGTTCCCAGGTCAAAAGGGCAGGAGGTGAAAAACACAAACCCATGCAGTGTGGTATAGATCTACCCAGCGCTCAGCAGCACACCTGCTACTTACTGGCTGTGGCCCACTCACCACAGCACACACTCAAAAGCAATGGCAGTGGCTGAGAAAAGGTATGGAAGATACTTTCTAAGGTAGTGCAACTCATCCAACTTCTTCAGAACACAGGATCCTGCTAGGCATTTAGAAGGGTCCCAAAGAGATCAAGTCCAACCCCTCTGCCAGAGCAGGATCATAGAATCTAACTCAGGTTGCACAGAAACATATCCAGACAGGGCTGGAAAGTCTCCAGAGGAAACTCCACAACCTCACCAGTGCTCTGGGACCCTTGAAGAAGTTCCTCACGTTGAGGTGGAACTTCCTGTGCTGTAGTTTACAATCATTACTCCGTGTGCTATCACAAGGCACAACTGAGAAGAGTTTGTCACCTCCCTCTTGACCCTCAGATATTTATAAACACTGATTAAATCCCCTCTAAGTCTTCTCTTCACCAAACAGCCCCAGGTCCCTCAGCCTCTCCTCTCAGGGCAGTGCTCCAGCCCCTTCATCACCTTCATAGCCCTCAGTTGGACTCTCTCCAGTAGACCCCTGTCCCTCCTCACCTGGGGAGCCCAGAACTGAAGGCAATATTCCAGGTGAGGTCTCACCAGAACAAAGAAAACAGAATGTTTGGAGGAAAAGTGAAAAGAAAAGCAACACAGCTGCTGCCAGGCAATGCTAAGATTTATTAGGCTAGCTAGATAGGCCATATTGTTCTCAAACAGTACAACACTTCACCTTCAGTTTTTCCCTGGAGACAGATTCAAGCAAACGAACACTGCATTAAGTGACAGAAGGTTGTCGTTAAGCTCCAGATCTACAGTACTGGGATTCAATTTTTTATCATCTCCCAAGCAGAATGCATAATCTTCCATGGGTTGCTAATGCTCCTGCATAGCTGCACTGCATCTTTAACTACATGCAGGATTAAAATGGCACATACTTAACATTCATTTCAATTCATAGTGCATTTACACACTACACTTGGGTGCTTTTGTTTTTGTTACATTTATCTCTTCTTTTGCAAAACTGATTAAAAACAAATGATGCATCAAAATTCTATTTTCTGTATTGCCCCCACTGTCTCAAATGCTTGTTAAGGCATTTCTGGTTTTTTTTCCATGTGAGAAAAGACAACACAGGACACTGGTCCAAAGCTAGTAAGGGAAAGAGGAAAAACCCAGTGCAAGACAACTGTATTTTATGTACTTGTCCTAGTCAGGAAGAAGACAAAGAACAGAAATCCATTAAGTTGCAAAAGCAAGGAGGAAAAGCCTTATTTTCACCCTTCTTTTTAAAACAAGACAAGGGACTCAGTAAATATTTCAACATTTAATACTTCTAAGGATCAGAAAAGAAGAAGTTTGATTTACTTTTTTATTTTCACAATCACAGTTTCCTCCCTAATATCTTCAAGTTTACAGTAGCTACATTTTGTCCACATCATTTGACTGCTTATTTGTGCACTTTCTCAAAATATTCTTTAGAACCTTCTGGGTTTGGTTTGATCTGTCAAGAAAAACAAACAAACAAACAGTTATTATATGGTATGGTTAAGATTAAATAATTACAGATTTGACACTTTATCCAAGAAAATCCATGCACACTTTGTAAAAATAATAGATCAGGTTTTTTTCTGCACTTGCCTGATATATAGGGGTTGGAAATAGATGACCTGTGAGGTCCCTTCCAATCTAAACCATTCTATGAAAGCCTCAATGTAGAAACTCCTACCTGCATATTTTAAGTGTCTAACACATTTTTTTCCTGCAAGGTATTAAGTAAGTAAAAATGCTGAAGATAACTGGTGGAGAATTATGGACTGCCCAGTGGTGAAGTCATGATCCCTGGAGGTGTTTAAAAGGAGGTTGGATGAGGCACTTAGTGCCATAGTTTGGTTAATTAGAAGGTGTTAGGTGATAGGTTGGACTTGATGATCTTAAAAGTCTTTTCCAACCTGGTTAATTCTGTGATTCTCTGGTAATGAGAGTGCAAATCAAATTTAGTTTTAAATACAATTTGTGTCTGCTAAACCTCTGGCTTCCATCACAGAAATCACACATTTAGTATCAGACTGAACCGATCTAAGCGCTAAAAGCCTCAGATTTAGACAACAGGCAGATTTTCAGTCAATCACCCCCCATTAAAGTGTCTCTCAGCCCTTCAGCCAGGCAGCAGTATGCCAGTGTCTATTTAGAGAAGTGGTATTTAGCAGATGCTTACTGTAGGGGAGTCTGGAGTCCAGTTTGCTGGGCAAACCTCTCCGTGTGTTTCCACGTACTGGAATGCTTTCACCAAGCGCAGGGTCTCTTCCACGCTACGACCCACAGGGAGATCATTGACACTTAGATGCTTGATGATCCCATTTGGATCAATGATGAACAGACCTCTGTAATTGAACAAAGTATTTAGGGAATGCACATCACCTTCCAAGACCAAAAGCAAGGAATCGATGAACTATTTCATCAGAGTAGCTATACACAAATCAGAGTTGGGAGCAGCAGTGTTTGAGGTGTTGTTACTGAGGATGACCTGAGGGTGAGGAAAGGCTCCAAGGTGATCATATAGTCACCTTCCAGTACTTAAAGGGGGTCTACAGAAAAGAGGTGTACTGGTAGGACAAGGGGTAGCAGTTCTCAAGTGAAAGAGGGTAGATTTGGATTAGACATTACAAAGAAATCCTTTACTGTGAGGGTGGTGAGGCATTGGAACAGGTTGCCCAGAGAAGATGCCCCCCTCCCTGAAAAGTGTTCAAGGCCAGGCTGGATGAGGCCTTGAGCAACCTGGTCTAGTGGAAGGTGTCCCCACCCCTGGCATGGGGTTGGAATGAGATGATCTTTAAGGTCCCTTCCAACTCAAGCCATGCTATGATTCAGTGGCCACATGCCCTGTTCCTAAGGTGGGATCCATCAGTTTTACAGGAAAAAAAAAAAGACTAACAACTTCCAAACTTTACTGAATTCTTGTGCAGTCTCCCCTGCATGTTTCAGATTGGGTTATGTCATGACAGAGTTGTCAGCAGTCTTTTGTTACCTTAGTGCTATGCCAGGTCCTTCTAACAGCACACCATAGTCACGGGAGATCTGTTTTGTGAGGTCCGACAGAACTGGGATATTCATTTTGCCCAAACCACCGCTCTGCAGAACAGAGCAAGATTCCCTTTTGTTACACAGCACCTTTCAGGCTTATCTTCTCCTTACTGCCAGCAACAAAACACACTCCTGCCACTTGCTCCATGAAAGGAACCAGTGCAGGGATGGGAAGCTGTTGGTTGGCTTTGGTTGGGTTTGTTTTAAAGCAGTCAGGAGCATCAGATTTCTTTGGAACGCGAAAATTACTTTTGCACTCACATCTTAGAATTGCTTATTTTGCTGGGAAAAGGCTACCTGTGACAAGCACCACAAATTTTCAGGCAAATTTCCCTTGTGCTCCATTCAGGAGCTTTGAAAACCCAAATTCCTGCTGCTTATTTAGGTGTTCATAGTTAAGCAAGATGAACACACAGTGAAAACAAACCTGCACGCTACAACCAGACAAGTCACAAAGCTTCTAACAGCCACACAAGGCAGGTCACAGTTCTGCTCCTCTCTCTGTGTTGTGCATGCATTATGTTTTTTCTCCTCCAAATCAGTTAAAAGAGTTATTTGGAGAGTCAACCAACATGTTTTCTCAGTTCTGCAACATAGTGAAACTGAGGGAGAGATAAGCTCTGTCCTTGAAACATGCCCAGAGTTTGTTAGCTTTTCTATTCCTGGCATTGTCGGTGCATCATTGTGCAACGTCAAGTCACTGAGCCCCTGACCATGCAAATGCTCCTCTGCAACAAGGCTCTCTGTGCAGAGCTCTGAGCAGGAGAAGCCAAGGCCTTTGCTCCTCTGGGTGTCAGTTTCCCATCTGCACCACCGTGGAATATTCTCCACCCTCTGCAGGCTGTTTTGCTGCCGGTGCCTCAGGCAGTGCCCAACTGGCAGACACCGAACAGCTTTCGCAGGAAGCAGTGGAGTCAGGCCAGAGTCACACCTTAGAGCTCTGAACAAAGCCTGCAGAAAATTAAATCCTTCTGGTGGGCTCAGCCAAGCCATATCACATCTTGCAAACTCTTCTTCCTGCTGTGTCTGTTACAGCAGCAGAGCTGTGCAGCTGAGGGCACCCATCTGACTGCAGACATGGGCAATGACTGATGGCACAGGGCACTTCCACACCTTTCTGTGACACCTCAGATGCTTTCCAACCAGCCACACCAGGGAGATGCTTTATGTGGTCAAAAGCATGTATTTCTATGTATCTAGTAGGAGGGTATCTATCACCTTCTTTCCATGAAGAAATCTGAGGAGCTTCATTTGTACTGCAAAAGTGGAACCATTTCAGCAAGTAAAGAGTTCCTAATACAAGCACACTCCAGTGGTGGTTCTGCTTCCATCCTGAAGTCACCACCATTAGGTACTGATTAATAATAATGACTAAAGAGCTGCTCTTCATCTGCTGTGATGGTGCAGACAAACCATCAGCTGTAACCAGCAGCTCAAGACAGGGACATGCAGACTGAGTCTTTTGCCTTTGGAGGTGAACACACAACAAGGCTATGCATGACCTAACTACAAGACTATCAAGAGAGCAAAACAAAAATGAAAAAAACCCTCCTAAATCATTAAGGAAAGCAAGAAGAAAAAAGCAAATTGAGGTCAGAATTATGCCATCAAATGAAGAAGTTAAACCATTTCACGGATCACTGCAGGTAGTCTACTGACATCAGTGTTTGCACAATTATTTATTCAGCTTTTCTTCTCAGGAGTCCTGGTGAAAAGCAAGCAGAGAAACACACAGAGAAAGCCCCAAACAGCTGCTCAAGTCATACCTTTCGTGGAGTATTTATCCAGGCCAGATGACAGAAATGGGAATCCACAGAAACTGCCACCACATCACAGTTCACATCACGGAATTCATTTGCTTTGTTGCTGAAAGCCACAATTTCTGTGGGGCAGACAAAGGTGCTGGGTGGGAAGAGAGAACAGGCTGTCATGATTCCCCAGGCTTGTCAGAGACAGCTCTCACCTCTGTGCCTAGGCACTGACTGCAGCACAGCATTTTCTTTTAGCATGACAATTGTGAACACGTTTCCTGCTCTGCAGTAGTTTCAGCCAGTCTCAAAAGCAACAGCCACAGCCACCAGGCTGGCACATCTGTTCTCAACTCTCAGTTCCAGGACATTTTGCAGAGATGGAGAAACTGTCTACTAGGCACTCTCTGGACACGAGGTTTTGGGACTGCAGGTTAAATCCTCCCCTGTGTGCCTACATATACCAGGATACTCTGGGTGATTCAGGTTTTCTGGGCAGGTTCAACCCTATCTTTTCACCTTCTGGAACTGTCTACCTGCAGTTCTGATGGCCCTGTTGCTTACAAGGAGTCTCCAGTGCAGCCCTGAACTACAAGGCTCACCTCTGGGATCTGTACTGCAAGCAGAATCATGCTTGCACGGCCCTTTCTACTTGCTGAAGCACTACCAGCAGCTAGAAGATGCTCTTCAGCCACCAGATCAATTGGTTTAAAACACAGTGGCTGTTTGCACCCAAGTTTTATCACTCATGCTCTAGGAACAGCCACATCTGCCTTGCAAACCTCACTGCTTCGGTCAGCAATGATCTGCAGCACTTCTGATGACCTTCAGCAAGGCAGGAGGCCCATCAGAAAGGAAGGAAACCTGCACTCACAAGTCCAGGGGGTAGAAGAAGAGGACCAGGTATTTCCCCTTGAAATCATCCAGGCTCAGCTCCTTGAACTCTCCGTTAACGACGGCCGTTCCCTTAAAAAACGGGGCGTGCTGTGTAACCGCTGGAGCAAACCGCGAGGGGCCTGCGGGGGAGAAAATGGAGCTGTAGGCAGCGCCGAGGCCGGGCCGGGCGGCCTTCACCTCGCCCCCTCTTTCCGGGCGCCGACGTTCCCGCGGCGCCGGCCCAGGACACGGCCAGAGGCGCTTGTGTCCCCGCCGCACTTACCGAGGCTGAAGTGGCGGCGGGCGCAGGGCAGGGGCGGCGCCGTCAGCCTCTTCCCGGCGGCGGCAGCAGCAGCGGGGATCTGCGGGGAAACAGAGCGGGTCAGAGCCGCGGAGAGCAGAGCGGGAGAGGCGGCGAAGGTCACTCGCTCACTTACCGCGGTCCGCAGGAGCCTCCCCAGCGCAGCAGCCATGTTGAGCGCGGCAGCGGCGGGCGGAGCCAAGCCCCGCGGGCGCGGGGACAGACGGGACGGGAGCCACGGGGCGGGGTCGACCCCCGCGGCTCTGCCCCCCCGTGCCGTGCCCGGGGCCCTCGGCGCTGGCTCGCCCGTGCCGTGCCCGGGGCTTGCCAAGGATTCCTCCAGACTAAACTCAGCCGGCTGGAAGTTAAGGAATGAAGCTTTCTATATTTACAGCTTAGCGCAATTTACAAGCACATATTTTTTATATAGATATNTTTCTGTTTGGCTGCTCTCCAGCCACTCCAACCCCAGCCTGTAGCTCTGCATGGGGTTGTTGTGGCCAAAGTGCAGCCCCCAGCACTTGGATTTGTTGAACGCCATCCCCTTGGACTCTGCCCATCTGTCCAGGCGCTCGAGGTCCTGCTGCAGAGCCCTTCTGCCCTCCAACCCACCAACATCTGCCCCCAGCTTGCTGTCATACATATATATATATATACACTGTATTGCAGGCATTTACAACTATAGACAGTTATATGCAAGTTAAAAGCAATACAGAAATACAAGACTGACTCCCAGCAGTCAGAGTACCCAACCACCCTTCCACCTTCTTTCCACCCTTTCCCTTATCTCAGAATCTCCTTTTAGGTGCAAGGTGATCTGGAGAGGTCAGCAAGGGGTGTTAGAAGCAGAAGATCAGTTGGGAAATGTGCAGGTTCAGGCAGAAGAGTTAATATTTTATATGTCCCAGCAGAATGAATGGGTAATTTAGACATTATATTTTCTTTTCATAGCCAATAATCTCATTTCTCTCATTAAAATATTCCAATTAGCCTCAAACCAGCACAGTAATGAAACAACTAAGGCACGGTAGCCATTTGCCTGCTGAACTCCTGTCTCCTGCCAGCTGGTGCAAACCCAAGTCCTTGCCCAGTTTCCCACACAGCCACTTAACTGCTGCCAATCCTCAGTGCTGCCTCAAGCCAAATGAGTGCCTGTGGCTTGCTTCTGCCCTGGAGGTTTGTCTCAGGGTTGTTTTCTGCATGGAGCATCACTGGGGAAGCACGCTGGTCCAGCCCTAAGAAGAGCAGTTAGGATGTGCATTAGCTCTGGAGAAAGCAGGAAAGTTAAAACAAAAGACACCCAAACCCCAACACATTGAAGGCCTTCTGGTGGATGAAACAGCACAGGGAAGGTATACAGCTTGCAGAAGGGACCACACCTGATACATGTGTGTTTATTTCCTTGAAGCTGAGGTCTTAAGAGAGTCTGCTGCTGAAGCCCAGGTGCCCACAACTCAAACTAAAGGAGGCAATTTAACAGTCAAGTGCTATAAGGTTTATTCAGGCTGGTTTTGACGAACACCTGAGGCTGGCAGCAACAGAAATCACCTTCATCAAGAAGTGGCAGCTGCCTGCCCTGATTAAGGCCATGTGCTTGGAAGCAGCATCAGCTGTGTGCACAGACCAGAGTACTGACAATCAAAAGTTCTGTCTTTTCTCTTTGCTTCCCTTTGACTGTTTCTTTGTCTAAGTAGTCAAACTGAGTTGGACCCAGTTTTCACTTCTTGGTTTCAGCAATTTCAGGTTTAATAGTCATATTTATAAATTTCCACAGCCTTTTACAAAAGGGAGATCCTACCTTGTGAACTAGAGAGAAGTCTGGTTTCACTGGCAGGATAAGCTCAGCCAACCAGCTTCTGGGGCCAAAGGCAAAGACAAGCAGAGCAATGTCATAAAGTCATAGAATCAGCCAGGTTGGAAGAGACCTCCAAGCTCACCCAGCCCAACCTATCACCCAGCCCTATCCAATCAACCAGACCATGGCACTAAGTGCCCCATCCAGGCTTTGCTTCAACACCTCCAGGGATGGGGACTCTACCTCCTCCCTGGGCAGCCCATTCCAGTGCCAATCACTCTCTGACTGAAACTGCCATTTGGAATGAACTCAGTGGCCTGTGAATCTATATTTCTGAACAAATTAGCAAAATTATTCCTGGTCCTGATCTGACTGGCATGGTCTGGTCACACCTGGAGGTTGTATATAGCATGCCTGTTCAAGTTGGTCACTAGCTGATAGCAACACTTTACTACACCCAGAAACTGTTTGGGGCAGTGTTAGTGTTGTTCAAATGGATGCTGAGCCCTTTCTATGCATCAGAACACCATCACTGGTTTCAGTTACTGGTACCTTTCTGTGGTGCTCCTGAATTTATTAGTCCAGATGTAGCCAGTGACAGCTGGAAATGTGGCTCAGATAATCAATTACTGTAGTACCTATCAGAGCAGCCAGAATGTTATCTACTCCTATGTGCACAGAGATATCCTGTGGCTGGCTGGGCTTGTGACGAACACAGTGGTGCCTGAAGGGAGCTGATGGAGGTGTTCTGCACAAGGGACTGTTCTCATAGTCGTGGTGAGATGGTGGGGAAGAAAATGTGGACACTGAAGAACACAGATGCCCCAATATGGAGTCCACCCACGTAATCTGACTGCTTCCTGCATCCACTGCTTTCTTTGAACTCAGACATGGCAATTGCTTTTTGTTTTGAAGCTGTTCCTTTCAGGTTGGGCTCAACCTGCTCTGACAAGCCCTGAGTGTGGATTTCAAGCCTGTGTGCAAGCACAGTGCTGGGTCAGTGAGCTAGCAGTTCTGAGTTAAGGAACCTTACATGCCCCCCTGCTCCCAANTTGAGTGACCTGTGCTAGTGGGAGGTGTCCCTGCCTATGGCAGGGGATTGGAACTGGATGATCCTTGAGGTCCCTTCCAACCTTACCATTCTATGATTCTATGATTCTCATTAGCACTTGGTTAAGGGAAATCTGAAGGTGTATGAGTTCAGTTTTAACTCTTGCTGATGGACCAGAGCTGCTTGAAAAGCATGATCCAGACGGGGACTCTGCTGGGAAGGTGGCTGTGCAAGGAGGGTGGGCTAGCTGAGCTGCTCTGCTTATTTGCACGTCTGCTGCCTAAAAGATAGGGACATTCTTGATTAAAACCCCGCACCCAGAGCCTAAAAGTGGAAGCGAGTGAGCCGTTTGTGTGTTACAAGTACGTCAGATAGAGCGTGGGTGAGCTGGGCTGCAGCCCGCAGCCCTGCGAGGGAAGGAGCGGCCGCTGAGAGCCATGTGCGCAGTAGAGCTCCGGGAGACCTTCGTGCAGCGCTGCGGTGAGCGGCAGAGCTCAGCCCGGGACGCTGGCAGAGCGGCGACCTTTGGTGTAGAGCGGCAAAGAAGCGTCAGCCGTTACCGGGGCAGATTCCCTGCGTGTAGCAGTGCAGAGTGGCACGTCTGCTGTGCTCAGCTCTGCCAGACCAACACATCCCCTTGCTCACCCAGGCAAGTCCCCCGTGGCTGGGCAGCAGACTGTGTGCCCAGGGACGGCTGGGTCATAGCAGTTCCTTTCCCTCAGCTGTGGAAGCTGCATTGTGGCAGCAAGAAAAGGGCTATTGCTAGGATTTCCTGAGGATGGTCGTCTCACCCACAGATGATTATTTACAACTTCTAAGTTGATGTAGTCTGAAACAGCCTCCTTTCCCCCCTCCCCGGAAAGCTGTACTTGTTTAAAACTCTTTGTTTAAACTCTTGGCTTGCAGGTGGGGAAATATTGCTCATGCTTTGTTATGATGCAGAATAATTCAGCTTCTCAGGCTTCTGGGCAAGAGCTTGAACTACTGCCATTTAACAGGGGCTTTGTATTCCATTTTGCTTTTTACTGGGCATCCCTACAATTTGAAGAGGGACCTTGTCACTGCTAAAATGCACCTGGCAAAAGCATTGCTCCTTTTTTTCTTTGTGTCTGGCTCTGGCACAGGTTAGAGCAGCTCCTAAACCTGTTTCTTCTTGCCATCCAAAGTTCAAAGTAAATCCACCGAGTGACACTGAATGTGCATCTTCTTCCAAATCTTTTTGGTTGACTACTTTGCTGTCTACCACAGGCTTTTGCCTCGTATCTCCTCCATCAGTGAGGAAGTTCTGGTTCATACCAGTGCACAAACATGATTGCATGTGAAGGAGCAGAGTCTTAAGGCTAGTTCAAATTAGGACATCTGAAGTTGGTGAAAGTTCTTCAGGGCTTCCAGCAGGCTTCAGGGAGAAGTTTGTGTTGTTGCAAGGGGCAGAGGAGTGGATAAGGCCCTTGAATGGATCATGGGAGATGTAAATGTGGGGGTTGGTTAGGATGCATATGTGCCTGCTTTCACTTCATGCCTCTTTATTCCTACCTGGGATTAATTCAATAATGCCTTTCTGGTGGAAAAACTTTGAAATCTGTTTGTTAAAAGTGCTAGATAATGTTTGTGTGTTGTTACTGTCCCTCTCGTGTCAGAGTTAAGTTTTAAAGAGCTCCTAGAAGATCATCAGTTGCCACACCAAAATATGAAATAAATAATCTGATGAGGAGTGAATGTGGGAGCTGGGCATGGTTAGTTTGAAACAGAGGAGGCTCAGGGCAGAGCTCATTGTTGACTGCAGCTACCTGAAGGGACATTGTGGAGAGGCTGCTGCTGGGCTCTGCTCACAGGTAATTGGAGACAGAACAAGGGGGAATGGCCTCAAGCTGAGACTGGGGAGGTTTAGATTGGACATTAGGAAAAAGTTTTTCCTGGAGAGAGTGGTCAGGGCCTGGAATGAGCTGCCCAGGGAGGTGGTGGAGTCCCCCACCCTGGATGTGTTTAAGGGTGGTGTGGATGTGGTGCTTGAGGCTATGGCGTAAGTGAGGGTGAATCTTGTAGAGTAGGGTTCTAGGTTGGATTTGGTGCTCCTGAGGGGCTTTGGCAACCTGGGTGTGTCTGTGATTAATGAAGCAGTAGCTGCTTCTTTCTAAACTTGATGAAAGGAGTCAGCAAATCCCTGACCAGATCTGCTGCTGTGGGTCATAGAATCACAGAAGCATAGAATCACAGAAGCATAGAGTCATAGAATCAGTCAGGGTTGGAAAGGACCACAAGGATCATCCAGTTCCAACCTCCCTGCCACAGGCACACACCCTACCCTAGATCAGGCTGGCTGGAGCCCCATCCAGCCTGGCCTTAAACACATCCAGGGATGAGGCTTCCACCACCTTCCTGGGCAACCCATTCCAGGCTCTCACCACACTCATGGTGAAGAACTTCCTCCTCACGATGAGATGCTAAAACTGCTTGTTTAACACAGAGAACCTCCACATCTTCTAGAAGGTCGTTTCAATGTATGTGCTTGTGCCCTAACAATCACTTGTCCTCTGCCTTGGGGAAACAGACAACTGGAAACAAAAGGTTTGGAAACGGAAATAAACATCAGAGGCAGAAACGTTTTTGTCTAAAGCGAAGCAGAAAGTTCGGTTCAGACAGCAGGATGCATCACCCCGTGTCTGTTGGTAGATGGCAGCCTCTGTTCTCATGCAAAGCTGCTCTGCAGAAGGTTGCAGCTGCCTGCGAAGCCTCACAGGCTTGCGTGCTCCCACCTGCTGATGGCCAAGCTCAGCAGGAGGCAGAAGAATTCCTCGTTTGTAGAAATAAGTTTCAGAAGCAATTCCAAGCACAGTCCAGCTTAGAGAATAGAATCATAGAATCAACCAGGCTGGAAGAGAGCTCCAACATCATCCAGCCTAACCTAGCACCCAGCCCTAGCCAATCAACCAGACCATGGCACTAAGTGCCCCAGCCAGGCTTTGGTTCAACACCTCCAGGGATGGGGACTCCACCACCTCCCTGGGCAGCCCATTCCAATGCCAATCACTGTCTCTGTCAAGAACTTCCTCCTAACATCCAGCCTAGACCTGCCCTGACACAACTTGAGTCCCCTCGTTCTGTTGCTGGTTGCCTGGCAGAAGAGCCCAACCTCACCTGGCTACAAGCTTCCTTCAGAGCTAATAATGAAGGGGCTGTAGTGCATCATAAGGTGGATCTGGGAGACAGCTGCTGTTGGGACATGTTTCCAATCATAGAATGTTAAGGTTGGAAGGGACCTCAAGGATCATCTAGTTGCAACGCCCTGCCATAGGCAGGGACACCTCCCACTAGAACAGGTCACTCAAGGCCTCATCCAATTTGGCCTTGAACACCTCCAGGGAGGTTGGGGAGGTTCTGTGCCCCGCAACCCCCCTGGGCACCCTGTGCCAGTGTCTCACCACCCTCACTGCCAACAACTTCCTCCTAACATCCAGTCTCAATCTCCCCTCTGCCAGTTTAAACCCATTCCCCCTTGTCCTGTCATTGCAATAGATAAGCACTGGCCAGAAAAAAAAAAAAGAAAAAGAAAAGCCTTTTGGAGTCGTGCTTCACTGCAGGGTCTTATCCTGACATTTCAAGCAGGCTGTGCTGAGGCCAAGTGGTTTTTTTTTTCTCTTGGTGGCAGGATAAAGCTGGGTGTGTTGCTGCTGTGTTTCTGGCTGGAGAGCTGCGTGAGCCCACCCTGTGATGACTCATCCTTCGAGTGGCTCAGAATATCACACTCTGCCTTGCTGCCTTCCCAGGCTTATTACACTGATGCATTTGGGTCTCGCACGGGGCTGGCGTTTCATTTGCAAACCTCTCTTTTCCCATCCAGAGAAGATGGCTGCTAGCCCTGCTTTACCCTGACGTTCAGCACTCAAAAAGGGGCTTGCTCTGAGCCTTCAGGTGAGGGTGTTTTATGTAAAAGCAGAAACCCCAAACACATTAAACACCTTAACACGTTCTTCAGACTTTTAACTGTTGTTTTAGTAGCCTCTCCTGCCTATTTTTTTTTTCTTTCTTTCTTCCATTTTTGGCTGCTTCTGCATATGACTCAGACTCAGTTTTCCCTTTTCTCCCAGTGAGAGCTGAACCAGGGTGTTTAGGCCAGCAACAAAGAGCTGCGTTCCTCCCCAGCCGCCCTGTCTTTGAGTCCCTGCTTGAGTGTATCAGCACCAGCATTTAAAACAGTGAGCAGAATGAGATAAGCAGTGGAACAGACTCGCAGGTCTGCTGATTCTTTCTCCCTCATGAAGAACCTGACTGCTCCATTAAATCAGGTGTGGACCTACCTTGAAATTAAAGGACTGTGTTTTGCACAAGAGGAGATGGCTATACATAAATCTACCTCTTTGTGGTGTTTTCTTGTTTGCTTTTTATTTTTGCTCTTTGTTGGTTTTGTGAGGTGTTCCAGGTGCCACAGAAATGAAGATACCAGCAGCTCTGCAGCTGTCATGAAGCAAGACTCCAGATGCTGCAGGGGCTTTTGCAAAGACCAACTGATGGATTTCAAGGCAAGGAGGTCTGTGCAGTGGCACTTGCTCAGGCAGCCCGTGGGGAGCCATATTCATGAAAGGGGCCATCCATCTGAGGCCTGTGCTGAAGCAGACCTTTGGCATGGATTAATGGTACGTTCAGGCTTAACAAACTGTAGCAGAAAAGAGAGATGCAGTGAGGGCTGCTTATCCTGACGTTGCTTTGCAGAGCAGGCATCGTGCTAGCGCACACACCTCCTTCTGTGCCCCAGCACACCACATCCACTCGGATTTCTTGAAAACAGGCTTTATTTTGGTGAAATCAGTAAGAAAACCCACCCCATTGTTCTCACAGATAAACGTGAAGTTGCAGATGCTGCCCTCTGTGTAGACCTGTGACTAAGAGAAAGCTGTTAGTGCTGAATCCCAGCGATCCGGCAGCGGAGCTCAGCTTTCTGCTCCCCGCACTCAGCCACATTTCAGCTTTCTGACTGTTCCTAGTCCACTTAAATGCAAAGTCATCCAGCATGGTTGAAATAGCCACGCTGGCAGCAGCACAACACTGTTTGACTGCTGTTTGTGAAGGCACTGTGCAACTGTGCCTTTGGTTGCCAGGAATGTGAAGTGCTTCGTGAGCACCAGGTAGCTCCATGGGATTTCCAAATGCTGTACAGATCTCTCCTAACTCTTTTGAGACATCTATTTACCCTTTCAAGAATTGAATAAAGGTTCACAAAGTATCCAGGACAACATCAGCACGCTGGAGTCATACTTCTGTCCCAGGTGGACNTCTTCCTTGAATTGAGGAGCCCAGAACTGGACACAGCACTCAAGATATGGCCCAACCAGTGCTGAGCACAGGGGCACAATAACTCCCTGCTCCTGCTGGCCACACTGTTCCTGATCCAGGCCAGGATGCCATTGGCTCTCCTGCTCACCTGGGTACACTGATGGCTCGCATTCAGCTACTCTCTCCCAGCACCCCCGGTCCCTTTCTGCCTGGCTGCTCTCCAGTCACTCTGTCCCCAACCTGTAGCACTGCTTGAGGTTGTGACTTTCTGTGCCTCCCACTTGAGTCTGTAGAGGTCTGTATAGAGTGTAGGTAAAAGAGGAGCCCTCAGGTTCACATGCTGATTTTCCAGTGCAACTCAGACTGCAGATCTTCAACACCTGCTCTTCTCATTGGGACAGCTGTGTAAAAGTTGCTCCCTGTGGAGTCTCCCATGAAGGTAAATCCTTCCCCAAGGAACAGCCTCACCCAGAGGTGTGGCAAGCCCACTGTTGCCAGCAGAGGTAGCGCTCGCTGCTGCAGTGAGGGCTGCCTCACAAAATGGGAACTGACACAGGTGTGCCCAATTCTCATTTGGAGAGAGGAGCTGCTTGTAGCACAGGTGTTGTGTGTAACAAAGTGTAACTGTGCCTCCCAGCATCAGCTGCACCTGTGTTGTATGTAACAGAAAGTGTAACTGTAACCAGCATCAGCCATGTTGTGATGCTGGTGTCCTTCTGGTGACCCTCGGTGAGAGGCTGGGCAGGGATGTGAAGTGCACTTAGAACCGAAGCATAATTTGCTCTGTTTAGATGCCAGTATCAGTCCTCCCACATTAGTGGGAACCTCATTGCTGTGCTAAGGCTCTGGTTTGCAGGAAGCAATTCTTTCCTTAGGAATTATTTAATCAGAGAAAAACCTTCCAAACAACTGCTGCTAGATGGAACTTGGCATGACAAAGAAAGAGGCCACACCATGGGCACTGCCTCTGGAGGCTGAGCATGTTTTGAAGGAGAGGGGATGTGAAAGATTGGACTTAGCAGTGCCACCTGCTAGGCAAAGTACCTTCCAAACTTTCAACCTTCCACACTTCATGGAGTGCAAAAGGCATTTGTGTAGCCTTCTCATCCCAGTGCCCACGGTATGATTAATTAAATGTGGTTCTCATTTATTGCCTATGTTCAGAAAATGTCTCCTAGGCAGCTTGCAAGCTCTGCCATTCCAAGTTATTTCTGCCTGGCTGTAGAAAGAAATGTGACTGGTGCAATAACAACAAGGGGGGGAAAAAAGGAAGGAGAAAACAAAAGTGGTGTCTGTAGTTCACTTACAAGATGGTGCATGTTAATTTGATTTGCTTCACACAGATCTAATCGATGCAAGTACAGATGGGGAAGAGTGTTAGGGAGACTAATGGCTCGGGTTTATTCCTTTTTTTGTTTGCTTGACCTCCTCTACCCCGTTGCCAGGAAAATCAGAATCATGCTGACACGAGCATCTGTCCTATACAGACAGAAGAGAATTTATGTTGTAATCTAACGCTTAAGATTCACAAACATCCCACAAGTGGCTGATATCTCACCCAACTGTTTACCAGGATGAAAACAAGTGAGGCAAGGAAAAAAGAAAAGGGATCGTCGCGGGGAGTTTCAAGAAGGGGGAGAAGCCCATGCCTCCAGCCCGAGAGGAGCAGGCATCGCAGGGCTGATGGACGGAGCCCCCTGGTTGTCGCGGGCTCCTTCATTCCGCTTGTGTAGCGGTGACGCGCAGCAGGACCCCACCGCGGCACGGGCCGGGCAGGGAAGCCGCTGGCAGGGCCGGCTCGGATCGGGCAGAGCAGGGCAGCCCCGGGAAAGGCCAGACCGGGGAGGCATGACCTGGAGCCCCTGCTCGGGGCCGGGCTGAAGCCGCCGCCGCGGGGTGGCGCCCGGCACCAGGGGCTGCGCCGCTCGGCAGCCGTCGGGGCCGCGCCGTGGGGAACACCGCGCATCGCTCCGCGCAGCGTTCCGCAGCCTCCCCCTGCTTCTCCCCGCGGGGCGCCGAAGCCCCCCCAACTCTCTCCCCCGCCACGCCGGCGTCCACCACCCGAGACGCTCCGTTCGGCGGCCCCTGGCTGCATCCCCGCCGTCCCCTGAAGAGGGTCTACACCGCTCCCGGAAGAGACGCTGCGCAGTCCGCGGAGACCAACACCAGGTGCGGAGGGGCGCTTAGCCCAAGACTACACGTCCCGGCGTGCCCGGCCCCGCGGAGCCGGCGGCGGGGATGGCGCCTGCGCGGGGCTGCGGGGCCGCTCCGCGGTGCCACACCCCCGGGGGAGGGAGGCAGGAGCTCCCGAGCCCTCAAACCAGCGGGGAGCCGGCGGGGCGGAGGATGGAGTAACGGGGCGAGGCGCGGCGCGAGCGGATAGCGCGGGGAGCGCCGGCTCCGCCCGGGCGAGCGCGGAGGGGACGGGAGGAAGGCGGGGACCATGCACGAGGGGATAACGCGCTAGGGGGAGGCGGGAGGCGGGTGGTCGCCCGGAGACTCCGCACCTCGGGAGTGACGTCCTGCTGCAGTGCCGCTGCCTGCCTACGCTGCCCGAGCTCGTCAATGGAGCTGGAAAACATCGTTGCCAACACCGTCTTGCTGAAAGCCAGGGAAGGTGAGAGAGCGTGGGGGGAAGCGAGGGGAGGGGGCTTGGAGCATCCTTGTCGTAATCGCCCCTCGGCCGCGCGGTGCCCCTGGGGTGCGGACGGGCACCGGCGGAGCTGCGCGCCGGTCCTGCCGGCGGCGGCGGCGGCTTTCGGGGTGCCATGTGGGCGAGCCGACGTTGGAGACGGCTCGTTTGAGATACAGGACCATGGTGAAAAGGAAAATATCGCTTTTTCCCCCTTGTGTGCCGGGCTTTGGGAAAGGAAGTGAATGAGATTGCAGGGATTACGGTATTCATCCAGCTCTTCCTTCCCGCTGCAAACCTCCCCCCCCCTCAAATCTGGTCCCACAGATTGTGCTATTTCAGCGCCTATTGTTAAAGGTCAGCTGCAGATGCATTCATTCAAAAGGGCTTAGCAAATCTGCAAAGAGCTTTCCGCGCCGTGTGCTGAGACCGGCCCGGATCGTGTCGCTTCAACCTACAGTCATTGCCTTATTCGGCGTTATTAGGTGATATCATGTTGCTGCAAACATGTCTATTGTTGAAAGTCTGTGTTGTCCCTCAGCCGACAGAGGAGCTGGGGGAAGGTTCAGTCCCCCCACTCCAGCCTGTGAAGCCCCGGCTGGGAGCGGGGTTGGCAGCAGGGGTTCGCCGACCCGGGGACTGCTTCCCGGCGGCGGCTGCTGTGGACGGGTAGCGGGATGCTCCGGGAGATGGAGCAGCCGCTGCTCGGCACCGTGCGCCTTAGAGAGACGCTGGGATGCTAGCCGTCTTCAGCATCTCCCCTCCCGCCCCCGATACCCCACAAAAGGGAACCCCCGTAACCACCAGCAGATCGGGCTCGCAGGGCTTTCCCTTCCCTTCGGGAGAGGACGCGGTTTCCCCTTTCCGCGACGGGCGGTGAGTGCCCGAGGGAGGATTACCGCGCAGCCGGGCTGCCTGCCCGGGGGACCGGGAGCTCCTCACGGGGAGCGCCGTCCGTCCAGGAGCATCCCTCTTGGCTGCGCGGGGGCACGGCGGGGCGAGGCGCTCGGGGCTCTCAAGGGGACCCCGTCCAGGAGCATCCTCCCAGCTGGAGGGGGAGCGCCGCGCACAAGCAACACGTCTCGCAGTTGCAGCATCGCTGCCAAGGTGCTATCGTTTGCTGCCCGTTGCCAAGCTGGCTTTAGGTACGTGTGTATTTACTTGCCTACTGCTTCAAAGAAGACCTTTCCTAAGCCTTTAATGGAGCTTCTGTCCCGCTAAAGCACTTTCTGGACTGGGCATTTTTTTAGGTGCGATGTAACCTGCTGCTGCTGCCTCTGTTTCTCCCCCTGAAGCGTCTGGAACCGCGGGCTGGCAAAGCAAGGGGGACCTCTTGCTGGACTTGAGCTTTGGTCTGTCTGAGGCTATGGAAGTACCAGTAAAGCAGCGTTAAGTTTTGTAAAAGGAATTATTCAAATAGTCCTCCCCTGGAGCGATTCTTTTGCTGGGAAAATAGTTCGAATCGTGAAATAATGTTTATATAACTCCTGGGCTGTTGAACTTGTGCAGCTTAGCTAAAGAGCAAAGTCCTGAGATCCTCCCAAAAAAAGCTCTATAAATAATAAGGGCAAAGGTGTTCTTCCATTCAGCAGAGCAGGGGTTGTGACTTTTTGACTTGATGAAGAAATTTTCTGTCTTAAATTTTTTTTTTTTTAAAATTTTCTTTTCCATGGTGGTTGTTTTCTGTCATGATTTTAAACGTTCTTTAGGCTGCAGTCTTTGCTACCAGCAATGCAATAACTGGTTTGGCTTTCAAGAGGCTTCAGGAATACTCTAAAGGGCTGGTATTAATTAGAGTTATTGTATGTTGTTTTCAGGGAATGATTGTTTTGCAAGCCATTTTAAATGCACCACTCAATATTTTTGCTCTTTCTCCACCATGCTCTCAGCAAGATGATGATAACAACGCTGGTTTATTGTGTTAAAGTTGGATTAAAGAAGCTGTTAGCTGAAATCCAAATGGCAGAACTTGACCAAGATTTGCTCTACACCACATCCGAGCCATTTTTTTCTGAGGTCTACTGCTTGTTTATTTTTAAAGGTCCTTTTTTCTTTTTGTTCCTTTTTTTCTTTTTTTTTTTTTGAAGGGGGATTTATTATTATTTTTTTTTAAAATTAAACCCAAAAGGCAAGTTAGATACCTGACAATTACACACCTGACATCAAAACCACACTTCCCCTGCCTTTATTTCCTGGGTTTCCATATTGGCTTTTTTTTTTTTAGTGCAAGCTGCTGTGAGTAAAGTGCTTTTAAAAATTTGCATGTAGGTGGATATCACTGCAGATGAAGAAGACAGACAGCATATGGGAGACCATGAGCAGAAGCAAATTAATATATTGAGGATTATGGTATCTAAAAATAAGTTGGTTTCGGGTCCCGCAGGCTCCACCAACAGATTTAGCTGGGTGTAGCCAAAGCCAAGTACATTGCATGTGAGTTTCCACTTGTTAAAGTCAAAAGTAAGAGCTCTATTAGCTCTGTTACATAGTGGTTGGTGCTTGGCAGTGTGGTACTTTGTCAGAAGGAGGAAATTAATGGGATCTGCTCTGCAGCCGTTAGTAAAATCAGAAGCTTTGTCACCACTGTAAGGGCAACACAAGCCCAGTATCAGTACCAAAAAAAAAGGGAGATTTCAGCTGAATTTCAAAGGCAGGTTTAGATAGAACTGCAACATGAACTCCAGCAGTGAGGACTTTTGTAAAGCACTCAGAAGTCAGGTGGAGTGACCGCTCCAAATGTTTTCTAGCAAATCATAGAATGGTAA
>WBNM01018243.1:8373-19154 GCA_013399055.1 Ramphastos sulfuratus | reverse complement strand
GCAGTCCTCCAGTTCCTTCATCTTTATAGCCCTCCCTGGGACTCTCTCCAGCAGATCCTTGTCCCTTTTGAACTAAGGAGCCCAAAACTGGATGCAATATTCCCAGTGAGGTCTCAGCAGGGCAGAGGGGAAGGAGACCCTCCCTCCACCTGCTAGCCACACTCCTCTTAATGCCCCCCAGGATCCCATTGTCATTCCTGGCCCCAAGGGCACATTAATGTCCCAGAATTTTTGTGCCATAATTCAACAAATTATTTGACAAACATTATTCAACCAGGTCTTATAATAAAAAACAGTCATTGCTTGAGCCCCAAATTACTTCAGAGATCTAAGAAGCTGAGTTTCACATAGCAACATGGGAACAATTATACAGGTGCCACACAATGAAGCATCTGGTTTGGAGTTTGGGACAGTTTTTTAGAGGCAGGAGCAAAGAAAATGTTCCCAAAAGATGGGAAAAAGTAGGTACATCTTGCTACTAATTTGGCACAAATGGAAAAGTCAGGGTTTTAATTGGTTCAGAGAACAAATTGGACTAATACAATAAGAAGAAAAGAGCAGGTCCTCAGGGTGCTGTGGGAAAGAGCATTGCAGTCTCTAATTTTGTGTTAAGCAGAAGTAATCAAAAGAGGTTTAAACAGAAATAAACATAGCTGTGAGCAATTTGTTTCTGCTCGGTGTGCCCAGACCTTAAACCTCAATCCACCCAAACTGGTTTCATGTGATAAGTGTTTGAGAGCAAACACACAGCAGGTGCTCAGCACTGAAGTTTGAAGTTGACTTTTTAAGCTGCATCCCAAAGGAGCAGCAGACTCTGGTTCTCTTCCTTGTTAAGCCAGTGGAGGATAAGAAAGGAAGCAAGCAGAAGAAATTTACTTTCTTTTCAGGTGTCCTGCGTGAAGGTTGACCTTGGATGTGCTGAACTTTTCAAGCACTTCTCAAGCAAGTTCTGTTTGAGGTGAGGAAGCAGGAGCTGTGTTCTTTGCTGCTTGTGGATAGGCACAGCAGGGTGAAGCTACCATCTCTAAGGAAGGATCATTCTCCAGGAGCTCAGGTTCCAGGACTTCTCACCACTTCAATGTTGTTTTTCATCTCACTTTCAAACTGCATTGTTACAACTTCCATTACCTCTTTTTTTTTACTCCCCTCAGCTCACTTTCAGGCTTCTCCTTGTCTCTACTCCTTATGCTGTCCCTTCCTTGCATGGGCTAGCAATATGCCTTTGTGGCCAAGAGAGCCAAGGTGGCCTGGGNACTCTAAGGTCTCCTGGAAGCCTTCTCTTCTCCAGGCTCCACAGCCCCAACTCTCTCAGCCTGTCCTCACAGCAGAGCTGCTGCAGCCCTCTCAGCATCTTTGTGGCCTCCTCTGGACCTGCTCCAACACTTCCATGTCCTTCCTGTGCTGGGGGCTCCAGAACTGCACACAGGGCTCCAGGTGAAGTCTGAAGGGAGCAGAGTAAAGGGGCAGAATCCCCTTCCATGCATACCCTGCATATGTTTTTTGCCTTTACTACATTTTACATTTAGTCCACCTTTGTAAATGTAACTTTCATTTCTGCTTCCAAGTTTGTTATGTAACTTACCCTGGGGAGGTAAATTCCTATTCATTGGGGTCCAAATCCAACCCAAGCCAGGTGTGTATAATAGATGAAAAAGGAGAATCACTAAAGATTGTCATTAGGTTATGTGGGAAAAAAAAGCAATGCTCAATGACCTGTGGGACACAGAGAGCTGTTCTGGTGCCCTGGAAGGACATGGACCTGATGGAGTGGGTCCAGAGGAAAATGCTCAGGGGGTTGGAGCAGCTCTGCTACAAAGACAGGCTGAGGAGCTGGGGTTGTTCAACCTGGAGAAAAGAAGGCTCTGGGGAGACCTTATAGCAGCCTGCCAGTATCTGAAAGGGGCTACAAGCAGGCTGCAAAGTCCTGCAGGNTACAAGCAGGCTGCAGAGAGACTGTTTGCAAAGTCCTGCAGGGACAGGATGAGGGCAATGGCTGCAAATTAGAGCAGATTTGGAACCAGATGTGAGGAACAAGTTCTGCACCATGAGAGCAGAGGAACACTGGAACAGGCTGCTCAGAAAAGCGGTTGTGGCTCCATCCCTGGAAATGTTCAAGGTGAGGCTTGACAAGGCTCTGGGCAACCTGATTTTGCTGCAGAGGGGATAGGACTGGATGACCTTTGCAGGTCCCTTCCAACCCTGCCCATTCTCTGAAAGCCAAGACAAGAACAGGGTAACAATAGATACAAAGAATGGGTCAGTGTGGTTTGGTCAGGGGACAATTAAGGTGTTTTGTGGCTGAAACTACAACATTAGTTTGTGAGGTTTTTTTTTTCTTGCTGTCCTCTCATTTCCACAAGAAGAAAGTGCAAATTTCTTTAGGCCACATATTGGGAACTGTCTTTTTCTCTGGTTTCTGAGCTCTTTGCTTTGAGGCAGGGTAGTGCTCTCTATTTGAGTAATCTTTCTTAATTCTTGTCACTGCTACCAGCACATAAATCCATCCATCAGCTTCTACTGAGCTGCTTGCAGTGAAGTACTACTCCAGATGTTATAGGAATACACATATTAAAGGTGTCACAAGATTTATGCTATGCAGTTCTCTAATCTAGAGCATATTTGGAGTAATACATGTAAATTAATATGGGATGTCCCTTTTACTTTATGGGATGCCAGCCAGCTGATGTGGTGCATATTGTCTGTGCAGAAGAACGGCGCTCGAGATCTCATTACAAGAGAAAATATTTCATCCTTCTGTCTTTATCAATACACCAGCAGTCAGCAAACCCCCTAAGCTATGCTTCAATATGTCAGCTTAATTTGTGGAAGGGGCAATCTGACTGTTACAGGTTATCATTTTGAAAATTGAATCTCTCTTTTGCCTTTTTTACTTGACAAAATTTATTGCTTCAAGATTTTCCTAAAGGGTTTTTTAGAGATGTTATGTGGGTTTTTTTGTTTGTTTTTTTTTTCCCTGCTACACACCTTGCAGGGTACTCATAGAATCATAGAATAGTGTGGGCTGGAAGGGACCTTAAAGATCATCTAGCTCCAACCCCCATTCCATGGGCAGGAACATCTCCCACTAGACCAGGTTGCTCAGGACATCATCCAATTTGGCCTGGAATATCTTCAGGGAGAAGTGGGGGAGTCCAGCCTATGCCTTTACACCACCACGTTCACTAGATTCAACATTTATTAACTGCTGGTAGCTTCAAGATCCAATTTGCTCATTGTTGTAGCAGAAACATTGCTTTCATTCTTGTGTCTCAAGCACAGCATGAAAGCAAGATGGCAAACTGTGCCCCTTTACTGCTCATGCATCACCCACGGGTCTGCAATTAGCACAGAATCATAGAATCATAGGTTAGGTTTTCTTAGCAATTCCAGAGAGGCAATTTAATATCAGTGCTTGACCAGCACTCAGCAGAGAATCACAGAATCATAGAATGTTAAGGTTGGAAGTGACCTCAAAACTCATCCACTTCCAACCCCCTGCCATAGGCAGGGACACCTCCCACTAGTACAGGTCACTCAAGGCCTCATCCAACCTGGCCTTGAACACCTCCAGGGAGGGAGCAATATGTACCTTGTTTCAATTTGTTGGGCTTTTTGGTGTGGAAGCCTTTTAAAGAGTCAATGTGAAGTGCTAAGAAATACTTTTTTTTGCATCATTAGTGAACATCTGCAAGTAATTGCTTTAACATGAGGAGATGTTGTCAATCTGAATTTAACATCCTCATTCTAGCAGGAAAGAAGCATGGACTGAGACAGGGTTGGAGAGCTATAAATCAGGTAGCCCTTACAAAAGTCTCTTCCAACTGAATTCTGTGCAGAAAAATCCAAAGTGATAGTCTACAGTCAATTGTGTGTTGGACTTTTTTATTTTACAAGCAAATAGACTTTATAAGGAACTGCCATTTTTGCCCCACATGCAAAACTCATTTACTCATCATAAATGTGTGTTTTACAATGAGTAGAAACATGTTTACAATGAGCAGAACTGCACATGTACAATGAATAGAATCACAGAACATTAGAAGTTGGAAAGGACCTCCAGAGATCATCCAGTCCAACCTCCCTGCCAAGGCAGGATCACCCAGAGTAGTCCACACAGGAATGCATCCAGGTGGGTTTGGAAAGTCTGCAGAGGAGGAGACTCCACAACCTCTCTGGGCAGCCTGCTCCAGTGCTCCAGCACCCTCACACCAAAGAACTTCCTCCTCCTGTTGAGCTGAAACCTTCTCTGCTCCACTTTGGTCCTTGGTTTATTGCTGTGCACCACCAAAAGGAGCTTGGTCCCCTCCACTTGCCCCCCAGCCCTCAGCTAGTGACAGACATTGCTCAGATCCCCTCTCAGCCTTCTCTGCTCCAGACTGAACAGCCCCAGGGCTCTCAGGCTCTCCTCATAGGGAAGATACTCAAGTCCCCTAATCATCCTCATGGTCCTTCACTGAACTCTTTCCAGCAGGTCCCTGTCCCTGCCAATCTGGGGAGCCCCAAACTGGACACAGTATTGCAGCTGTGGTCTCAGCAGGGCAGAGGAGAGGGTGATGAGGAGCAGGCACTAGGGGTGACCAGGAGCAGGCACTCAGTGAGGAGTAAAATGTGTGTTTTTACCCGTTGTAAATGTGTTTTAATTCAATGCTGAAAGCTTGAATGCCAGCACGGTGGCTATTGAAATGCCCTAGAGGGGGAAGCAGGAAATGCTAATTGCTGGCCTTGAGAATTGTTCCATTCATTGTGCTCCTCTCACAATGAATCTCCATTAGCAAAGGTATTACCAAGAGACTTGTCATTCAAAATGGCACTGGTCCTTTTGTCTTGATTAAGAAGAGAAGTCAAGAAAGCTGACCCAGTAATAAATCTCTGACATCCTCTGTGTTTGGAGGTCTTGGCTGTCTTCTGCTGATTAAATCCTCCCATAGAAGCATCTGTAAGGTAAGCATATGATCCTGTAGGGATGAAAACATCTCAATTCCTCTTCTCTTCTGCAGTTCCAATTTGACAGTGATGACTCCCCCCCAAAAAAAAGGAGGTGATAGATGAAATTATGATAATGCTCACTTTATGTCCAGCCTCACAGAACACACCTTGCACATTGCTATAAAAAAAGAAATCAGTGCCTTTGGCTGAAGTCTAAGGCACCTTTTCCTCCATCCTTTGCAGGGTGAAAGTTCTGTTACCAGACAGTGGCCACTGGATGGATGATCTGCCCCCACCATAACTAAGATGTGTGCCTGTGAAACAGCAGTAACACTTGGAATTGCATTGATCTTCACCACCATCACTCCTTAGACAGGCTGGAGAGTTGGGCAGGTGGAAATTGAAAGAAATTCAACAAGGGCAAGTGTAGAGGCTTGCACCTGAGAAAGAACAACCCCATGGAGCAGGATAGGTTGGGGACTGACTTGCTGGAAGGCAGTGAAGGGGGAAGGGCCGGGGGATCATAGTGGATGGAAGGTTGAGAATGAGCCAGCAGTGGGCTCTGATGGCAAAGAAAGCCAATGTCATTCTGGGGTGGCTTAAAGGGCTGTGGTTAGGAGGTCGAGAGAGGTTCTCCTCCTTCTCTACTCTGCCCTGGTGAGGCCACATCTGGAATATTGTGTCCAGTTCTGGGCCCCCCAGTTCAAGAGGGAGCTCAGGGAACTGCTTGAGATAATGCAGCACAGAGTCACAAAGATGATTAAGGGAATAAAACACCTCTCAAGAGGAAAGATTGAGGGAGCTGGAGCTGTGCTGCTTGGAGAGAAGCAGCCTGAGGGGTGACCTCATTCATATTTATAAATATGTAAAGAGTGAGTGTCAGGAGGCTGGAGCCAGGCTCTGCTGGGTGATGCCCAGTGACAAGCCAAGGGGTAGTGGTGGAAGCTGAGGCATAGGAAGTTCCATGGAAACACGAGGAGGAACTTTATCTGTGAAGGCAACATAACCCTGGAAGAGGCTGCCCAAGGGGTTTCTGGAGTCTCCCTCTCTGGTGATGTTCAAGAGCTGCCTGGATGCATTCCTGTGTGATCTGCTCTGGGTGATCCTGCTCTGGCAGGGAGGCCCCTTCTAGCCCCTGACATTCTGTGAAATTCTCAAGAGCTGATGAATGATAACACACTGCAGCTTTCAAGGCTCTTTCCTTCTCTTGGCTTTTGAGTTCTTCAGTAAAAATACCCCCAACATCTTTGATGTTATGGACTTTTGTATACTTGAGAGGGAACAAATCTGACCAATTCAAAAGTTCCTATAAAAAGGAAAAACAAAAATAATGAAATGGGTAAGGTAAAATATCTCTGTTAGTAATTTTTAATGACTACTTCCTTTTGTAGCAGATTTAAAGAGTAGTTTGCATATCTAGTGGCTTGAAAGTAAATATCCTCATCAAATCATAGAATCATAGAATGGTAAGGTTGGAAGGGACCTCAAGGATCATCTAGTTCCAACCCCCTGCCATAGGCAGGGACACCTCCCACTAGCACAGGTCACTCAAGGCCTCCTCCAACCTGACCTTGAACACCTCCAGGGAGTGAGCAGCCACAGCCTCCCTGGGCAACCTGTGCCAGGTTTCAAGGTAGGTTTAAAAGCAGTTTAAATATTGGCTTTTCATTTCTTTTATTTTTACCTGCTTTTAATTTTTATAAGAGGTTCTAATGATGTGTTGAAGCTTTTCTCTGCAAGCATAAGGACTGGAAGATTATTTTTAAGAGACTCATGCAAATGATTTTATTTCACAGAGCTGAGGTGTTTTTGTTTCTTTCTTTTTTAGGCAGAACATCAAATATTTTGAGAGTTGGAATATAATTATCACAATTGTCAGCATTGCAATCAGCTCCAAATGTAACCTTCAGCTGCTGTCAGGTGTGTATGCAGCAAGCATTCAACATGCATTAAATCAGTGATGAGAATTTCACAATGCAATTCAGTGCTGGAGAATGAGAAGTGCTTCATGCAGGGCGAAGCCACATTATGTAAAGAGCTACTTGTTAACTACATAGAAGAGTTTTCCTAGTCCCTTTCCACCCCCTCAGATTGAGAACTGAGAGCTTTAAAGAAGCAGAATATATATCCTCCTTGCTTGCAATTTAAAGGACAGTGGAAGAATTTAGAAGTAGAAATAAAAAGTAGTGATCACAGAATTAACTAGGTTGGAAAAGACCTTTGAAATCATAGAAATATAGAATTGTCAGAGTTGGAAGGGACCTCAAGGACAATTCAGTTCCCACCCCCTGCCATGATCAGGGACACCTCACACTAGACCAGGTTGCTCAGAGCCTCATCCAGCCTGGCCTTAAACTTCCATGGATGAGGCTTCCACCACCTCCCTAGGCAACCTGTGCCAGGTTCTCACCACCTTCATGGTGAAGAACATAGAATCAAGCAGGTTGGAAGAGACCTCCAAGCTCACCCAGCCCAACCTAGCACTCAGCCCTAGCCATTCAACCAGACCATGGCACTGAGTGCCCCATCCAGGCTTTGCTTGAACACCTCCAGGGACAGCAACTCCATCACCTCCCTGGGCAGCCCATTCCAATGCCAATCACTCCCTCTGTCAAGANGAAGAACTTCCTCTTAATATCCACCCTATACCCCTCCAGGGAGTGAGCAGCCACAGCCTCCACTTCAAGTTTTGCTCCATTCCCCCTGCTCCTACCTGACACCCTAAGAAGTCCTTCCCCAGCTTTCTTGTAGCCCACTTCAGATCCTGGAAGACCACTCCAAGGTCTCCTGGAAGCCTTCTCTTCTCCAGGCTGCAGAGCCCCAACTCTCTCAGCCTGTTCTCATAGCAGAGCTGCATCTTTATGGCCAACCTATTGTGGTGTTGAAAGCAGAAGGGAGAACAACAAACTGTGTTGCAGGCTTCCAAGTCATTGTTTTATGACAGTAAGTGACACTAATTTTGTTGTTCTTATGTTTTAACTTGCTTTAGCAGATTCCAGTTGAAACTTCTGCCTAAGTTAACTTTAGGGCTCTGTGCCCAACATTTGCCTTTCAACTCTAACATCAGCAGCTTTCCAGTTAAACATGACCATAAACAGAAATATCACCATCTGTTCCAATGGTATTCACGATCAAGAGATTGTCAGGAAGGCTGTGGAAAGATTCTCTTGTAATAAGCTAATAGTATGGAGGCTAAGTCATGCACCAGAGAAAAAGAATCCTGCAAGAGTCCAAGTTTTAGTGCTGTGTTCACACTTCCATAACCCATTTCGGTGGGTTTTGGGGGTGGGAGTCAAGAATTTTCTTTCTCTTCTATATTTTTTCCTCCTTTCCTTTTCATCCTCCATTTCTACTTATTGCTGCCCCAACCCATAGCAACTTAAATGCCCAAACCTGCAACTCGAAAGCAACCCTGAAAAATGTAAATGCAGTGTGCACATGCAGCCCAGACAGCCAACCTGGGCTGCAGCAAGAGCAGTGTTGCCAGATCTGGAGCCCTCAGGGCAAGGGAGGGGATTCTGCCCCTTTGCTCTGCTCTCCTCAGACCCCACCTGCAGTCCTGTGTGCAGTTCTGGAGCCCCCAGCACAGGAAGGACATGGAAGTGTTAGAGTGGGTCCAGAGGAGGCCACCAAGATGCTGAGAGGGCTGCAGCAGCTCTGCTGTGAGGACAGGCTGAGAGAGTTGGGACTCTGCAGCCTGCAGAAGAGAAGGCTTCCAGGAGATCTTGGAGTAGCCTTCCAGTATCTGAAGGAGGCCTACAGGAAGTCTGTGGAGGGACTATTGACAAGGTCTTGCAATGACAGAACAAGGGGCAGTGGGTGAACTGGCAGAGGGGAGATTGAAACTGGATGTTAGGAGGAAGTTGTTTGCAGTGAGGGTGGTGAGACACTGGCACAGGTTGCCCAGGGTGGTTGTGGCTGCTCCCTCCCTGGAGGTGTTCAAGGCCAGGTTGGAGGAGGCCTTGAGTGACCTGTTCTAGTGGGAGGTGTCCCTGTCTATGGCAGGGGTTGGAACTAGATGATCTTTGAGGTCCCTTCCAACCTTACCATTCTATGATTCTATCATCTCTCTCTCTCTCTCTCTCATATCTCTCTCTCTATCTCTCTACCATATCTCTCTCTCTCTCTCTCTAGAACACACTGCTCTATTTATGCTTTTCTAGACCTAGTGTCCATTTGCCATTTTATAGTGGGCACGAAGTCCTAGCCAGTCACCACCCCCATTCCCAGCACAGGCTACCACAGAGCTTGGCACATGTGTGGGAAAAGGCTTTTTGCTGTTCCCCCCTCAAACCCACAGGGGCAGTGGGAAGCAATTTTCATGCTGCCTTCTCTTCCTTGTTCCTACCTGCAGGCTGGGGCAAGGGGAGAAGGAAAGATTTTGGAGTGCTCCAGAACAATAGATAATGGAGTTTTGGGGTTGCTTTTATTTGCAAGGATTAAAAAATCCTAATACAGAAAACACACCCTCTCCAAAAGGTATCAAGTTAGGGATAATCTTTTCTGAACCCATTTTCTCTTGTCCATATACTCAGATTCTGCTTTCCTGTAAGTTACATGAAGGAATAAATGGTTCTCTTAAGACACTTTCCATCCACAATAGGTCATGGAACCATTTTGTTTGTTTGTTTACATATTGATGCATTCAGCCACTTGACTCAAGCATGTACCCTGACATCATTGAGCTGAAGCCACAGTTCATGCACCACTGAGAGTTGCTCCAAGCTTGTGGCCATTGATTTGTGTAGCTTGAGGTGACATGGGATGGTTGTTCAGTCTCACCTCTGAGCTTGCTGGTGGGCTTGTTTTGCCTGTGACTGTCAGTGGGCACAGCCTGTAGCACACCTGCTATTGCTCTTTCTGTGCACTGCATCCTTAGTCAAACCTCACACAAGGAGGTGCAGGGTGGCAGCTCCTTGTCAAAGAGGGACTGTACAAGTGTGCAGTTCAAAGGGCACACTTAAACACAACTGCAATTCTTTTTCAGTCCTGTTAAAGCTTCTCTCTTTTGACTCTAGTTTAATTTACCTCCCATCAAAGATTACCAGCTGTGCAGTATTGATTTGAAGTGCAATAATGGGCCTGAAGATTCACTCCTAAAACTAAGATGAAAGCTCAGTATTCTTCCCAGCATCAATGGCAGTAGTTATGGTGGTTGCTCACAGGTTAAGGGTGGAAGGTTCAATTCTCTTTTTCATCAAAACCTCTATCAAAACTTCTATGTCAGTTGTGCAGAATCATGGTGCCCTTTCTGCCAGAAATGCTCTGCAATTGCTCTATACTTTTGTGTGTGAGCAGTCTCTGACATACCTCAGGACAGCAACAAGCTTGTAAGGTAGGATTAAATGCAGCCTTAATTTCACAGTGAAGCACCCTGGGACAGGACAAGAGGCAATGGATGTAAATACAGCACAGGAAGTTCCACCTCAACATGAGGAGGAGTCACAGAAACATTCAAGGTGGCAAAGCCCCTCAGGGTCACCAAGTACAACCAAGGTTCACCCAACTATAACACCTCCATGGTTTGTAGCTTTATCACCTCTCTGGGCAGCACATTCCAATGCATGACCACTCTTGTTGGGGAAAAATGTTTCCTAATGTCCAGTCTAAAGCTACCCAGTGGCAGCTTGAGGCCATTCCCTCTTGCTCTATCACTATTAATCTATGAGAAGAGACCAGCTTTCTGAAATTCTTGACTGTAAGGGTCACAGAGTGCTGGAACACACTCCCAGGATCACAGGGTCTTAGGGGTTGGAAGGGATCCAAAGGGATCATAGAATGCAAACCCCTCACTGGAGCAGGACCAGACAATCTGGCTCAGGGCACACAGGAACACATCCAGACAGGCCTGGAAA
>WBNM01018242.1:0-10620 GCA_013399055.1 Ramphastos sulfuratus | reverse complement strand
TGTACCCCAGGGGTCAATATTGGTCCAATCTTGCCCAACATCTTTATTAATGGTCTGGATGATAGACCTCATTGCTGTCTACAACTGCCTGAAGGAACGTTGTGGAGAGGCTGCTGCTGGGCTCTTCTCACAGGTAATTGGAGACAGAACAAGGGGGAATGGCCTCAAGCTGAGGCTGGGGAGGTTTAGATTGGACATTAGGAAAAAGTTTTTCACAGAGAGAGTGGTCAGGGACTGGAATGAGCTGCCCAGGGAGGTGGTGGAGTCACCCACCCTGGATGTGTTTAAGGGTTGTCTGGATGTGGTGCTTAGGGCTATGGTTTAAGGCGAATCTTGTAGAGTAGGGTTCTAGGTTGGACTTGGTGATTCTGAGGGGCTTTGCCAACCTGCATGTTTCTGTGATCCTGTGATTCTGATGATACAAGATTGGGAGGAGTGGCTCATACACCAGAGGGTCTTGCTGCCACCCAGAGGGACCTTGACAGGCTGGAGACAGGGACAGGGACAACAGGAACCTCAGCAAGTCCAACTAGTTGAAGGGCACTATCTACTGATGTGGTGACTGAGCACTGGAACAGGTTGCCCAGAGAGGTTGTTGCCTCCATCCTTGGAGATAGTCAAAAGCCATCCAGATATGGTCCTAGATAAACAGGTATAGGTGACCCTGCTTAATCAGGGATGTTGGATAAGATGACTCCAGAGGTGCTGGTCAATCTCAACCATCCTATGACTGATTCTGTGGAGTTTTTAAAGGCCAGGTTAAACAGACATATTTTCAGATTGATTTAGAAAGATATACTAACTTTGTGAAGGCTCCTAGATCCTGGCTAGGGCTGAGAGGGTTACCTTTGCACCAGTTTTAGGTCCATACCAGTTGGCAGTGTCTCAAAGTGCCACTGGAATATACCTGGCAGCTGTGTTTGGTGAGTGACACTGTGCTCTTAAGAGGAATCTTCAAGATCAGATAGTGCTGTAAGATTTGTGCTTAAGAACAGAGGAAATTTTGATTGCTCTGTGACTATTTAAGCAGAAAATTATTTGAGGGGAAAAAACCCTCAACAAATTAAAAAAAAACAAAACTATCCCTTTTCTGATTTTGGCTCCCTGTTGCAATTTTTATTTCCAGTCAGAAGATCAAAATCTTGTTGCACAGATGCAGAAGTGCAGCTGGACCTGTGGGCATGGCTGTCACCTCTTTGAATGTTCTTAGCATTACAGGTTCTAGTTAGAGGGACAAACTAGGAACCTCAAAGCCTCAAATAAGACACAAAAAGCACTCCCATGAGACCCTTACTACAGGTGAGGAAATCTTGTGCCTTGTCCTTGCATGGCTTGGCAGACAAATTTCAGGGTTTGGACAAGGCTGACTGAGCTGTAAGAATGGATCTGCCTCAGATTTCTTCCTTGAGCCATTTTCCTGGCAAACAAAGATGGTGAGGGTGCAGATGTTGGATACAGTGTGAAGGGTGGGAGTGGCTGTCACTCTGCTATGTCATGTTAGCAGTGCTCTCCTCTCCCCCAGCCCAACTTTGGGAAGATGGGATCCTTTCTACAGAGCCAGGGCAGCACACACACACACATACAGCAAGGGAACAAAACTAACCTAACCTGGCAGAAAGCAGACAGACTGTCACACCTCCAAGGGGAAAACTGATACAGCCTCTTGCTGCTGTTTCAAAATCAATTTCAGGCTGCTTCCATGAAAGAAACTGCATAAAGGGCATTAGTTTTGGCAACAGAGGCTGCTGTTCCCAGGGTGATGGATGGGAGATGAGTACAATTACCCGGATGCCTAGAGCTTGTACACAGCCTTTTCTGTTGAGCAGGCTCTGGCTGTCCTTCCCCATCACTAGGAAAATCAAAACAAACTCTGCAGAGCCACTTATGGGACTGGGCTTGTCTCTGCTCCAGCTATCTTGGAGAACAGAACAAGGAGCAGCAGTGGCAGCTGCTCAGAAAGGACTGTCTGTAATGTTGTACCAAAGATAATCTGCTGCACATAAATGTAAGGGAACTTCCTGTGCATCAGCCATGGCTACTTCCTACCCTCTGGTTCCCCTGTCCCCAAAGCTGCTGGTGACAAGTCCCATACAGGGTCTTGTGGAGGGACTCTGCTGGCACCACACTCTGCAGCAGCAGCCTGACCTCCCTAGATGACAGCTGACATCTCCCGAATGGTCTACCCCACATCAAGCTTCACCTTCATGGTGCTGATGTCAGTAGCATCAGCCACAAACTTTTCACTGAGTTGTCTACCAGTCAGCTGTTGACTGATTCCTTCTTCCTAATGCCTCAGAACTGTCCTGCTGCTCATCTCCAAGCCTCTGCTACACCATAACTCACATAGGGACTTCCAGCATGGGCAGTCTGTTGGCAGCAAAGCCACTGTTCCCTATACCTGCTGTCCCATCTTTTCCAAACTCACCATCCATCTCCCAAACTTACTGCTTCCAGTTCTGGAGCCTCTCTTATAGGAGGGCTATGGATGTGCTGGAAGGTATCCAGAGAAGGGGCACGAGGATGATCAGAGGGCTGGAGCGCCGCTGCTATGAGGAGAGACTGAGGGAGTTGGGGCTGTTCAGTCTGGAGAGGAGAAGGCTCAGAGGTGACCTTATTGTGACCTTTCAATATCTTTAGGGGGCCTACAAGAAAGGTAGTGCTAGGACGAGAGGGAATGGAACAAAGCTAGAAATGGGTAGATTCAGACTGGATGTCAGGAAGAAGTTCTTCAGCATGAGGGTGGTAAGAGCCTGGAAGGGGTTGCCCAGGGAGGGGGTGGAAGCTCCATCCCTGGAGGTGTTTAAGGCCAGGCTGGATGAGGCTCTAGAGAGCCTGATCTAGCATGAGGTGTCCCTGCCCATGGCAGTGGGTTTGGAACTAGATGATCCTTGTGGTGCCTTCCAACCCTGACCGATTCTGTGATTCTATGATTCTATGATTCTATGATTCTATGATTTTATGACTCTGTGATTCTATGATTCTATGATTCTATGATTCTATCCCCTTCCCTCCTGCACCTGATGAGAGGTGCAAAGCAAAAAAAATCAAGACCAAATCCTAAACACACCCTCTTGGAGGTGTCACCTAGAGTTGGCATGATGGCCCCAAGCATGAGTGAGGACAGAGGTGCTGAAGTCCTGGCGCCATCCATGCAGTCAGTGCTCAGTGGGCAGCCCATGGGATCCCAGATTGAGGACACCTGCTCAGGGGTTGTGTGAAGCTGACAGAACTTGCCAAACTGCAGGGAGGACCATGTGCCCTGGAAGAGGCCAACATGATAAAAGAGCTGAACACCTTTAGCCCCTGGATTTCACTGTGGAAGAAGACATGAAAGGGCACAGCAGGGTGATGTGGGTGATGACTGCTGCGTTCCCCACCTGACCGGCGAGGGTCTTTCAGCGGCTTCTTAGCTCTGCCTTTGTTTGGAGGTCAAATGCAATAGGAAGTGCCAGAAAGCAGCAATTCAGAAGTTGGCCCCAGCTGCTGGCTGTGTTCTTTCTCAGGCTCACAAAAGTGCAGGGATCTATAGCCAGTTTTAGGAGAGATGGGGGTGATGGCACCTCCTGTTATTTGGTGAAACTAATGAAGTTTTGCCTTTTTTTTTTTCTTTTCTCTTGAAAATTGAACTGCTTTGGGAAAACTGTCTCCTCCAGGCAGCTCTCCTGAATAAGCTATTGTCAGGCCTCAGAGATGTGACTCAGAGCATCTTTAATCTCTGGGCGGGAGAGCTCTCCGTGGCTTTCATGCTTTGGAATAAATCTTCAGAGACGTTCCCAAATTAAGCACGATTCCTTTCTAATCTCCTTGCATTTCTTCCTTTCCCCGTTTTTATCAGCCAGGCTCAAACACATTCAGCATGGCCTACTTCGAAGCAAACTGATTAATGCAATCGCTTCAGGTTTTAGGAGGGATCAGTGCTTACAGCAGTGGAAAGGGCTCCTACTGCTGCCGGCAGCCCCAGCTCCACAACGGCTTGGGTGGCTTAGAGAGATCTGCCTGCCAGCAGAGCTGACAGCAGAGGGTGGCAGCAGGTATCACAGTCACGTGGGCACCATCCCAACTGCAGCGGGAGCCTCCTCAGTGTCCAGGTGATTCTCTGAGCCCCTGAGGATCAGAAGCTGCATGGTGCTGCATAATGTGGTTGGTGCCTCCTGGGGGTGAGGGAGAAAGGAAGTGGAGCTCTTGGTATGTAGAAGGATCATGCTGTGCTACTTGGTGCCATCCCTTCCTTTCCTGCCCACCAGGCAGCAGGCAGCTGTGCTGTGCTGCTCGGTGTCATCCCTTCCTTTCCTGGCACCAGGCAGCAGCCAGCTGTGCTGTGCCTCTCAGTGTCATCTCTTCCTGTCCTGCTCTACCAGGCAGCAGCCAGCTGTGCTGTGCCTCTCAGTGTCATCTCTTCCTGTCCTGCTCTACCAGGCAGCAGGCAGCTACCACAGCCTCTGCCTATCTCTTCCTGTCCTAGGCAGCTGAGCTGAGTATCGCAGCTCATGCTGCTCAGCTGCAGCTGGCACACATCTGGCATAGGAGAGAAATTTTGGCTTTGCATCACTTCCACATGGGATTTGGGCCTGGGCATAGGATGTGAAAAGCCTGAGCTGGGGAGCAGTTGTCTTAATGTCATGCTGCTATGGGACACTGGTAGGGAGGGATGTTGGAAGGGGGTGGTGAAATGTCATGGGAGAAACTTTAGCTCTGCATCCATATGTGTGTATTGGTGTAGCTTGCTGGAGAGAAAACTGCTCTTCCTGGCTCTTGTGAATCAAGTTTTCAGATAAAAAAAGTCATCTCTTACTGACAACCTTTCTTGCATTCAGCTCAGGCAAGTCATTTCTGGTTTGTCTGATGGAGAGCTTCCTCTTAGGAGAGCCTCCTCCCAGGATAGCCCCTAAGAGCTTAAACAGCCTAAACAGACAAAAGCAATAATTAACTGTGTTTTACAGAGGAGAAGCTAGAGATGAAAGAATTATGGAGTCTCCTTTCTGCATCTGCAGTTTGAAGGGTCAGGATCCTGAATTCAGCTCTGCTGCTACGTTTGCCCGGGGCTGGGAGATGTGAAAGTCTAAGTGTCCTTTGATTTGTCAGCAGGCTTCCCAGGACCAGAGTGGGTTCATGGCTATAGTTTTTGAAGGTGAAATGAAATAACAAATAAAATGCTGAGCTAAAAAATTCATAGAATGGTAAGGTTGGAAGGGACCTCAAGGATCATCTAGTTCCAACCCCCTGCCATAGGCAAGGACACCTCCCACTAGTACAGGTCGCTCAAGGCTTCGTCCAACCTGGCCTTGAACACCTCCCGAGATGGAGCAGCCACAACCTCCCTAGGCAACCTGTGCCAGTGTCTCACCCCCCTCACTGCAAACAACTTCCTCCTAACATCCAGTCTAAATCTCCCCTCTGTCAGTTTAAACCCATTGCCCCTTGTCTTGTCATTACAAGACCTTGTCAATAGTCCCGCCCCAGCCTTCCTGTAAGCCTCCTTCAGATACTGGAAGGCTACTATAAGGTCTCCTGGAAGCCTTCTATCATTTTCATGGATAACACCAAAATGAGACATTGGCTACAGAAAGCTGAAGCTCACAGAGCTGAAGGAGCATGACGGATGTTGACGTCGCTGCCTTTGGCTGCTCAAGTGGGGTGGCAAGGAGCCCTACCAGCTCCTGCTTTTGCAGTCTGGCCTATGTGTCTGTTATCTTGTTTTTTCTCTTGATTGACAGGAGTGGAGGACCCTCATGCTTTAGTGAGTGTATAATGGCTGCCTCAATGTCATTTATTGAAGCTTTGGAATAGCTGTGCTTTCTAATTACTTCTCTTTTAGCCTGCCTAAAGAGCATCTTTTGCTTTCAGATTAACTTATTGCTGTCTCTTTGAACATGTGCCTCTGTACTCCAAGCACCTTGGGTTCTGTGAGATCAAGGCAGGCTTGGTTAAGGTAAAAGGCAAGTAGTGATCAAGGTGGGTTTTTTCCCTTTTTGGAACATGAAGGTGCTGGATTTGCTGATCAGACTGTGTGTGTGGCATGATCAGCTAACTTAGGGTCCAAAAGAGACAAAAAATCTTTTCCCCAATGTTCAGAGGAGCATTGGTAGTGTCCAGAATATGCACCCATATGCACTGCAAATATATTTTGGATGTGTGCAGTGGCTTCCTTGATCTGGCAAAGAGGGAGAATTTTGGTCTCTGTAATAGGAGCTTCCTATGCAAGTGCAGTTTTATGTTTCAAGATGAAAGTGCCAATTTACTCCAAATATTCAAATGTCCTGGAGAAAAATGGCTAAGTGCAGATCCAGACTGAAATCATTCACTATGTGGTGCCAGACAGAAATTAGTCACTATATGGTGGGACAGTGGCTTGGATGAGTTTAAATTAGTAACAATCACATTGTTCTTACCTAATATAGGTTTGGTAGAGCTTTTAAAATGCTAATTCACTGTAGTTTAGTTGTGGGATGGAGGAAAGCCCTGAGGTTTTCCTGAATACAGGCAGAAAATGTAGGCATGAATGATAACCTGGAATTGCATCACCCTTACTGTCCAGAGCAATGGGGGAAAAGTTGTCATTGGGCTTTGTGCAGCACTGAGCACACCAGGCAAACTGATAAATCCTTGTCCTTTCTTCTAAGGTTTGCCTCCTGCACACCTATTTCAGGCAGTGTGTTAAGCTGCTGGTGGGCTCCTCAATGATGGTAGCCTTATGGGAATACAGAAATCAGGTTAGGAGGGAGGTCTAGGGGTCACCTCTAGCCAAAGCACAAACCCAGCTGAAGGCTGTATTGCTTGCTTTTAAAAACTGCAAAGGTGGAATGCCATCCATGTCCAGACAGGATTAGTTTTCCTCTTGGCAAGGTTTTCCTTAATTTCTAACCCCTATCTGGGGATGCAACTGAAGCCTACTGCATCTTTACCTGTTGTGATCACAGAGAAGACTTCCTTCACAGGATCTTTTATGCACACTTGCAGATAGCTCTCATTTTTATTTTTTTTCCCCTGAGACTAAAACAGCAGCAGCCTTTTCAGTCTCTTTTTGCCCTTTCTGTTTCCAAGGGTCACTTTTCCCACCTCCTGACACACCAAGACTGGGAACAACATTACAGCTGTGTAGAGAGGAAGGATGCCTTGATGGCATCTGATGGTTTATGCCTGCTGATACACTCCAGGATAGAATCATAGAATCAACCAGGTTGAAAGAGACCTCCAAGCTCATCCAGTCCAACCTATCACCCAGCCCTAGCCAATCAACTAGACCATGGCACTAAGTGCCTCATCCAGTCTTGTCTTGAACATCTCCAGGGATGGCGACTCCAGCACCTCCCTGGGCAGCCCATTCCAATGTCAATCACTCTCTCTGGTAAGAACTTCCTCCTAATAGCCACCTTATACCTCCCCTGGCACAACTCGAGACTGTATCCCCTCCTTCTGTTGCTGGTTGCCTGGGAGAAGAGACCAACCCCACCTGGCTACAACCTCCTTTCAGGTAGTTGTAGAGAGCAATGAGGTCTGCCCTGAGCCTCCTCTTCTGCAGGCTGCACACCCCCAGCTCCCTCAGCCTCTCCTCACAGGGCTGTACTCCAGGCCCCTCACCAGCTTTGTCACAGATGTAGCAGAACTCTTTAGCAGCTGCAGATGGGGTGGCTCCAGCAGCTAAGAAGTAAAGGAGACCTGAGCACAACCTCCTTCCAAGGCTAGAAATGAACCCTTTATTGCTGTTTGCATTGCTCACAGCAAACTCCAAAATGCTGCCATAAAGCAGGACAACCTACACAGGACACAGACAGGCTGAACTGGTGCAGCTCATTTACCATGGAGTTATTCCTGGCTCTGCTTGGACTCTGTAGTGCCCAGCAAATAAGATGTTTCATGGTCCAATGTGACTATCTACAAGAGGCATTTTGTGCTAGTGAAGTTTCTCTCCCCTCTCCCCAGCTGCCTGTTCACTCCAAGCTTGTCAGAGCTGCACATCTGATCCCCCTGTGAAGAATTTGGTGCAAGCAGCCAAAGGATTTTAAAGTTATTAGGAAAGAAAATGGGAAAAAAAAAAAAAAGGTGAATAGTGGCATAATTCTGCTTCCTTCAGAAATAAAGCTTTACAAAGATGAAAGGTATTTGCCTCAACTCTCTGCAGGCTCTACCTCAGCAGCCAGCTGGAGAGACTTTGGGAAAGCAATTCCAGGAGCCCGGAGCTCTTAGCGTCAGTAAAACCTGCTGCTGGGCCAGCTGAGCCATTTCACTCACAGCAATCCACTCTCCTCTGCTTCCTGACAGTTTCAGGTTTTTTCTAGTGTTTTTTGGAGCTGAAAGTCCCTCAGTAGCTAGGTCTGCTTCCTGTACAGGATGGCAAGTGTCATGGCAAGAAAATTCCATGCTTGGCAGTGCAGGTTGTGGCATTGAGGTTCTTTCATTTTTCTTTTATTGCTGAAGAGGCATAAATGAGCTTTGTGCCCCCAGAAATGCAATTATTGGCTGACTGAAAGGAGAAGACAACACTGATGACCAACCAGCTTTGGAATACAGCTTGGAGGCTGTTTGCTGGTGGGGCTGTGTCTACAGCATGGTTTGGTTAAAGCTGTTTTGGTGAGCACCCACACTCACAGGCTCACAGGATGTCAGGGGTTGGAAGGGACCTAAAGAGATCATCGAGTCCAACCCCCCTGCCAGAGCAGGACCAGACAAGCTAGCTCAGGTCACACAGGAACACATCCAGATAGGCCTTGAAAGTCTCCAGAGAAGGAGACTCCACAACCTCTCTGGGGAGCCTGTTCCAGTGCTCTGTGACCCTTACAGTAAAGAAGTCCCCCCTTGTGTTGAAGTGGAACTTCCTGTGCTGCAGCTTCCACCCACTGCTCCTCATTTGTGTCTGCACTGAAGGCTGTGGAGAGAGGCTGAATGTTTCAAAAAGCTCTGGCACACACCTGTTTCATTTTGAGGCTCTTTCCTCTGTGCCTGTAGATGTGACATGTGCCAGCCCTCCTAGACTTCTTCCATGACAATCCTAGGGCAGTGAGGGGCATTAGGACATTTTTCAGCAGGGCACTGAACCTGAAGGCTGAAAACCTAGGCAGAGTTTGTCTGTTGACNGCTCTGCTGCCCACGCTTCTCTTGATGCAGCCCAGGATGTCCATCCTCAAAGACCTTCAAAGCTCAGACAGACAAAGCCCAGAGCAAACTGATTTCATCTTTGAAGTTAGACATGCCTGGAGCATGGAGTTAGACTAGAAACCTTCAGAGGCCCTTCCTCACCTATACAAGTTTGTGATTGCAGGCACAGTTTTGGGTAAGACTCATCTTTCTGCACTTCAGGTCTCCATCTCTGGGAGAAGGAAAAGTCACCTTCCTCGTTCTGCATTATCCAGCCAGCAAAAATCACAGTGCAGAAAGTAAGGAGAGAAAAAAAAAAAAGCAAACTCAATCTCTTTTTTCAAGGCAGGGAAGATTGTTGTGCTTGTCAGGCATTTCATTTTTTCTATGACATTTTCTCTGATTTTTTTTTTCTTTCTTTAAAATGTTATTGCTTTTTTAGCTTGACTGAAAAGCCTGCTCTCAGGGAGGAGAAATACTCAATAACCATCTTGGTAATGCTTTCTGTTGTATCTTTTGGAAAAAAAAACCCCAAAACCAACAAACAAACAACACAACAACCCAAGACAACGATTAAAAGCACTCATTGTAAATGCTGAAAATCCCTCACAGTGCCTGTTTTGAACCCCACAAAATGAGAACAGACATTTCTGTGTTCCCCACCCCCCAAAATAGTTTCCTCCCCTCCTCCCTTTATTTTCTAACTCCTTCCATTCAGCTCTAAGCTTTTCAGGGCAAAAATTGCCTCTTTAACAATGTCATTTTCCAGCTCCCACTTCACCAAGGTTTTCAATTTGGATGGGAGCTCTAAGTCACATAATCATTCAAGACCACAATGTCTCTGCTTCAAAACAGTGCTGACCATTTTAGGTCACAACTCCAAGCTAAGACTTTCATTTTACTGGAGAGCTACATTTGAAGGTGTTTTGTTTTGTTCTGTTTTGTTGTTCTGTTTCATTTAATTTTCTTTTGTTTCATTTCGCTTTGTTTTGTTTCCTTTTGCTTTGTTTTGTTTCATTTTGTTTTGTTTTGTTTCATTTTGTTTTGTTTTGTTTCATTTTGCTTTGTTTTGTCTTGGGTTTTTGTTTCGTTTTGGTATTTTTTTGTTTTGTTTAATTTTGTTTTGTCTTTTTTTTGCTTGTTTTTGTTTTGTTTTGCTTTGTTTAGTTTAGTTTTGTTTTGGGTTTTTTGTTTGTTTTGTCTTGGGTATTTTGGTTGTCGATTTGTTTAATTTTGTTTTGTCTTGGCTTTCTGTTTTGTTTTGGGTTTTGTTTTGTTTTGCTTTGTCTTTTTTGTTGTTTTGGTTTTGTTTTGCTTTGTTTAATTTTGTTTTGGTTTGGGTTTTTTGTTTGTTTTGTCTTGGGGTTTTTTTTGGTTGTTGTTTTGTTTCATTTTGTTTTGTTTTGTCTTTTTANATTTTGTTTTGTTTTGTCTTTTTATGTTTTATTTTGGGGTTGATTTGTTTTATCTTGGGGTTTTTTTGGTTGTTGTTTTGCTTTGTTTCATTTTGTTTTGAGTTTTTTTGCTTATTTAATTTTATTTTGTTTT